>MU226470.1:411796-434301 GCA_018584345.1 Thuja plicata
AGATGATTGCAGAGGATTAGGATTCATGCAAGGATTTGATACATTGGTGTAGGAGTGAGAGGATAGTTTGTAAGGCACTCTATCTGGGATTCATTTGTGTTTCTATTAATTATCTTAATATGTGTATTCTCTGTTATGACTCTATCACCCATGATTAGGCACTGGTCAAGATGCTAACAAGTGGTTATTATCATCAACTCAAATATTGAAATCCTTATTTTCTGATATTTAAGAGCATATATGTGTAGTTAATTATATTCAGAGTATATAATTCATCTTAGTGATTCCTTGAAGAGTGAATCGATAGGTTAGCCTTCCTAGGCCAAAGTGGCATAAAAAGAAGAAGGATTATAAATCCTTAATCCATTATGAGATTCTCTGTCATTTAGTGAGTCTGTAATCAGGTACACTCACCTAGGTATGTGGATCCCAAAATGTAGAAGGAGTTTCATCCTTGTTAATTAGCCTTATTCATGTATGAACCTGCATTGGGAATAGAGGGTCAAGCACTTATTGTTGTTTGAATTGATTCATACAAGAAAAATAGCTAACAGATGTGACCAAAAATAAGAACTTAGTTGACCCAGAAACAACATACACAATGCTTCCAAAAAATTTGGCTTAAGCATGTTTAAATGAGTGTTAAAGACATAATTACAATCATATTACAATAGGCACATGGCCATTACAAAATAAAATATTATATGCTAATCAAAATTTGAAGTCGGCCTCATGGTCTATTTTCTAAACTGTTAGTGGCACTTGAACTTGCTGTAACTTCTCCGCACTATCATACCGTACCATGTGTGTATAAACTAAGCTTAATAACATATCATAAAGATTAATTATGGAAGCACATAGTCTGATTCAATCGTACACACATTTGCTGGTGCTCTGATCAACTGTATATCTCTGTACTATTCTATTTTCTATACTTAGCCAATTTTGATCTTCAAAGTTTACTTGTCAAAACTTTATATGACTTTGTTGCCATAATGACAACACAAAATTAGTCATGTACACCCTAAATTTCAACTTTCCAACAGGTAGCTCTTACCATAAACATCCAAGTTAAGTGAAATTTATAGGATCATTGAAATAATCACCATATGTAAAAAACCAATAAAATGTTATGCCCCCTATCCTTGCGACTCTTTGTCTTAAAATAGATATCATGGAGTAACTCAGAAGACATAATCAATCAACAATTAATAATCAATAAAAGAAAATTTACAATTGCTTACATGCCCCTAGTTTGAAAACATCATCAGAACATAAAAGAGTCATAATCAAACAGGATTAGTCTATATGTGTTTAAGTGGAATTAAGGAATACCGTTGATTCATTATTCAATCATAGTAGAGAAATCATCAATCACAAATTGGAATCAAGCAATATGTTTTTATGTCTGAGTAAATGAGATAAAATTTGTCAGCAATTGCAATCAATTGTAGTGTTAAGGAACACTGTTTTATTAAAGTGTTTAGAAACACTAGTACGATTAAAGTGCTGAGAAACAATAGTATGATGTCTATTACAGGTAGGTGGTGTTTAAGAAACACCCTTATTTTTGAGAGTGATGTTTTGATGAAAGTATTAAAAAATATTGTTTGTAGTGGAAAACCATCCTAGACAGGAACCTAGGACAACCTAGAAAACATAGATCAAACATGCTAGCAGAGATGCCCCCAGTGTAGAATGACTATTCCTAAGACGTAAATGTAGAGAAATCTGAGGCAAGGATAGGACATTTCTAAGGAATTCAGAGTCAACCAATAGCACAGGTATGGTCATGAAGGATTATTGTCAGCATTACATTGATAGATGGAGCACAGAGTACAAGTGGTGCCTATTTGCTAGGTTTTCACAACTCAAAAAAACTTTTTATTGTTGCTACCAAGATGCCTGTTTGCCAGGTTTTCGCTAAGGTACTTTTCTATTTTTCATATTTTTAGTTCTTTTTTCTTTTTTTCTTTTTTTTTTAGTATCAAAGCACCTTTTTGCCAGGTTTTCACCAAGGGTACCTTTTTTTAGGACTTTTTCTACTATTTTTGGCTTTCTTTAGGATCATTTTTTTGATTTTTTTGGTATTTTCTGAGAACTCTTTCCACTGCACAGGACCTTTCAGCCGGATGTCAAGCGTAGAACTACTTCAAGTGTAGGGTATTGATGGGATTAGGAAGAACATCTCCCTCAAGTGTAGCTAATTGATAAGCTCCAATCCCAAAAGTTATTGTTATAACAAAAGGCCCCAGCCAACTGGGTTCAAACTTTTCCTTTTGTTATCTATTTGGTTGATTTTTAGGATTCTCTCTTAGAACGAGACCCCCCACTTGAAATTGTCATGGCTTTAATTTCTTGTTGTACCCTTTTGGTATTCTTTTCTGGTACACTTCGAGATGATCAAATTCTTGTTGTCTACACTCATCTAGTAGTCCTAGCAATGTGGTATTGTTCATCTGTAACAAGACCTTAGAGAGATACTCACAAAAGTAGAAATACAATGAGTAGCACTACTTCTGCACCATAGAATAGAGAAAATTGTGTGGGTTCTATTTCTATATGGATATTTTTTCAATAGGCCCATAGTGTTGAATTTAGTTGTAAATGCTAGTCTCTGCCAGCTTACAGTTATATGTAATATTTTTAGAATATTTTTGTTTGAAGCCTCAGCTTGTCCATTACCTTGAGGATAATAGATTGAAGAACAATGCTGAGTGATATGAAACTGTGTATAAAGGTCCTCGATATCTTAGTTTTTGAACTAACCCCCATTGTTTGTTACAATAGAAAAGGGTATCCCATACCTACAAATGATGTAGTTCAAGATGAACATAGAAACCTGTTTGCAAGTGGAATTGATCAGCGACACTGGATCGACCCACTTATTGAAATAATTAGTGTATGTAATGATGTATTTCTGTCCAATAAGATCAAAGGCCCATTTCTTAAATGGCCAATGTGTTATAAAAGGTATGATTTCTCTGGTTGGAGCATGGATAAGGTTTCCATGTGTTTGACATTTGTGACATATTTTAGAAAATTGCATGACATAGTTTTCCATTGTAGGCCAATAGTATGTAACTCTTAATATTTTTTTAGCCAATGAAAATCTATTTGAGTGCGATCCACATACACCATCATGAACCTCTATTAATGTGTGGTCAGACTCTTCTTGTTTGAAACACCTAAGAAGCATTCCTTCAAGACCTCATCTATATAAGTTAGGAGTGACGAAGATATAACATGATGTTGTCCTAATTAAATCTCATTTTTCATTCCTAGATAAGCCATTAGGTAAGGTTTTATCAGTAAGATAAGAAATTATTTTGGCATATCAACATTGGTCTTGGGAATTTAAGACACAAATCACTTGGGATTCAGGTGTATCAAAGGTTGAAAAGGATAATTCTTCCACCAAGAAGTCATAGAGGAATTGGTGTTCTTCCAGTTGTAACATGGATGCTAGCGTAGCCATAGCATCTGCAACTCTATTTTCTGTTCTTAGAATTCATTGGAATGTGATGAAAACAAATTACTTTTTAAAATCTTCTACCATTTGTTTGTAAGGCATAATTTTCTCATATTTTTTCTGATAATAACCATTAACTTGGTTGATAATGAGCTGAGAGTCACCATACACGTGTAACTTTATAATTTCCCATTCCATAGCAAGCTTGAGTCTGTTCACCAATGCTTCATATTATGAGATGTTATTAGTGCATGGAAACATCAGTTTATATGTAATACCCTTTCCTATGGTGATACTTGGACTTTCTAATTTGGACATTCTATTATGACGGTTAGAACTATACATTTACATTTATGTTTTTTGGATGATGATATGTTTATCAGATGATTGATATGCTCATTTATGGTTATCATTTATATGTTTATGAGATTAGAAAACCATCTATTTTTATATGTTTTATGGATCTAACCCAAGGATTTGAATCTAACCATTATCATGATGTTTTATGTTTCATGAATATGTGTCTAATGTGTTTTCATGACTCAGGACGAAGTCGTAGTTACTCACTTAGTGAGGTCCACGTGATGTATCAATCCTTGTCATCTACTTGCATATATTTGATTTGTATGTATATCCATATGTATCCATGTATCTCTTCTTGGTGATGCAGGAGTGCAGATATCGGGTATCGTCTCCACCTGGCTTCACAGGTCTGAGCGATCCCTCAAAATCCTTGATCATTGTTGTTGTTACGGAGATATCACCAGGTTCCACAGGAAGGAACTTCGCCTCAGATCCTTTTACCTTTAGGTGGGGAGTTCCCGAGTCAGTCCCTTGTGTGGATGATGTATTTCTGTGTCCTCTCAATTTTTTAGTTTTATGGATCTTGTAGTTGGTTTCTTGTCTTTTGCATTCTTTGAGGATGAGGTTTTGAGTATGGTAGCTCTAATTGTCTCCATGGTATGTTCAATTTTTTTAGTAGATTATTGATGTGAATTATTGTATGATTTAGTAATTTATCTTTATTAGTAGATACTTATGTACTAGCGTATCTTATTAGGAATGAGTTAGTATGTGATTAAATCATGTGATTTTAATATCAATAATAATAAAGAAATTATGGTATTAATAATGTTTTATAATATACATAATAAAAGATGTCTATGGAAATATTAATAATAAATGTTCTAATAATAGTGGTATGTTTCACCTTATATATATTACTATTATATTTTGTAAAGAATATGGATTAGTGTATGAATAAATAATATATTTTATAATAATAATATTATGTTTGCAATAATACATATAATAATAATAATATATGTACACATAGGCATATGGGTGCACACATATGCATATGCATACATATATTTATATAATTATTGGTGAGTAAGTAATTATTGCATTATATTAATAAATAATCAAATAAGTTATTGATATGGTAAATGTGTTGTAAATAATAATTACTATTACCTTCCTTAAATAAAAGAAACATAAATCAGATTATGGTAATAGGTAAATATAATTATATCTCTTTTGGGAAAGGCTTTAATGATATTGTTTAAGCCTAACTATTAACTGATGGATAGTTGGGATGGTTGCGTCAGTTGGACTACCTGTGCAACCACCTCCTCCAATCTATATACAGGAAATATTTCCTGTGTGAAAGGGGGTTGGATAGGAATTGATTCGGAAAGAAATGATAACAAGATTAGTATTATGCTTGTAGGAAAATTCTATTTGTGAGGAGAGAATTCAATATTCTCTGAGTTTGGCATTTGGTGGTTATGGGTAGAGGCTGAAGATTACATCCAGAAGGATTGAAGGAGTTTTGGAAAATTTTGAGAGGATTGTATTCTTCTTCATCAACTGAATCCACGCAGGACTCCAAGTTGGAATTCATCCTGAGAGTTAACTCTCCTTTATATTATGAAATGATGAAAGTATCAGTGAATGTTTCTCTGTATACTTGTTGCTTATATAGGCTTTAGAACATTTATGTTTCATATATCATAGTGTCTTTATTGTTGGAAAAGAGAATATGATCATATATATCAAATACAGATTACTTCCTATGCATTATGAATATGAATACTACTTGCATTTGTAAGAGTCTAGAGAATCCATAGCATTTTCATTTCATCTACCTTTATAATTAGATTTTGATCTCTCATGTTTAGATTAGGGTTTGTAATCCATCATTTCTAATCTGTAATTTGTAATCTGTCATTTGTAACTTGTTAGTTTCTATTCTGTCAGCCAGTGCTATATCATTGTAATTCTATTAGTCATTGCTTTATCATTGTAGTTTGTCAGCCATTGCTTTATCATTGTAGTCTGTTAGCCGTGTATAGAAATATACATTTCTATTCTATCAGTCGTTACTCTATTATTGTATTATGCCATCCAATTATACAAGTGTAACATGAATTTAATTCTCTATCATAAAAGAATGCATGCAGGTTAGGGTTAGGCAGAAAACAGAAATATGTGTACAAGTATAACATTTAAGTATAAGTTTGATACTTTAATTTATTCTTTAAGTTATGCTTGTATAAAGAAATTAGGTACCTTTCAGGATGATTGAAATAGGTTTCAGCTTCCTAGGAGTTAAGATGCAACTTCCAGATTTTAGATTTTTCAAAAAAATCAGACTTAGTTAAATTTCAGGCATGTGAGATTTTACAGAGCATTGTGTTTTGGCATCTAAAATTTTGTGTAACTCTAAATATGTTCCTTACATGTTTGGTGGAGGTTATATGGTGCATTTAGATGATTTATAGGGTTAGGATGTGTGTAGAAAGTAGGATTAGGGTTTAGGATTGTCTAGGAGGATCAGGACCATTCTAGGCCTCCCTAAATGTTCCTAATTTTCCTAAACATCCCTAAACTACCTTATTATTTTCTATTCTTTGATGCAGTTCTCAAATGTGTTTATGATGTGTTTTTACTACATGTATGATGTATTTGTGATGTGTGGGTTAAGGGTAGAAAACCTAAGAACACTAAGTGAGTGGCTCTCAGTGCCAAGCTAGGGGCCCTAAGTGGCTAGAACTAGGATAACCGACTGAAGAGTTATTTAACAAGTAAAAATTGTAACGCCCCGCCAGAGAACCCAAGAGAGATTAACCTAGAACATGTCACTATGTGTGCTGAATAATTTTTTTTAAAGTTAACATAAAGAGACATACATTCATGCGAAAGCAATTACCATTTATACACATGTCTTACACTCACATAGATTACACGACTCAAGGTTTCCATGATGTTGAATTACTTAAAGAAAAACACAACTAACAATATAACAAAAGATTCCATTCAAATAGATAAATCAAATACAACTTACATAATCATAATTACAATCCTCATGGATAACCATGAAACCACTATAAACTCACATCTACTACACATGTTGCAGGGTTTGTAGTTATCAATCTAATATACTTAATATTACAATTTCCAGATTAGGTATCACATGCGATACCCTAATATGAGATTTACAATAATGAAATTACATAACAAATGATGATGTAACATAAGGAGCTCATCTGTAAGGAAACCATCAAGCACCTAGTACAAGGACGTCGAATCTCAATGGGTAAAGAATCACTACCACCCATCCATGTGGAACCACAAAGGTCCACCCCACCGTACTGAGGAGATAACAATAGATCCCAATCGGATATCCAAAACCAAGAAGGAATAACCACTAAGCAAGGGATCCTGATAGCTCTCTAATCTGGTGTACTATCATCATAAAATGTAAGACTCACTAATCTAGAGGCAACTGACAATGTAGGAAATCTAGCATGTGTAAAGGAAGGTGTCATCATGTATGTCTAACCCTTAAGTTCAGCCCTGATAATCCCAATGGATTCCAGCACCTAAGTGACCATATACAGAGCCAATGACCTCTCAAACTGAGAAGATCACTAACTATGCCAGAACCCGCACCTTGTAAGGGGGAAAGCACTATCTCATCCTCCATCTCAGTCTTTACTAGCACTCAAGCATGGGTGAGGAGACACATATCTTATTAGTTCATTTAATATCCCTTAGTATGTCCTTAGTTATCACTTATTAAGAAAACTCTACAATAAGAAATCCAGTAGTCACTTACGGACACAAAAATTATTGCAAGCCACCTCCTACTACACATCTAGGTAACCTACCCTAGGCTCAAAGATCCTAACAGATCTAGCATAGGTCACAACTCTAGTGTACCCCAAATCCAGTATCCATACAACAAGAATGTTCACATAAAGGTACACATACAGAAAACAAGATCCAAAGGGTCACATGGTCAGTTTAGGATAATAACTGATAACACACACGCCATGAAGTAACAAAAATGATAAGCACTCCCCCCGGCTCTGTATACATCCTAGGTCATCTAATGTCCCCAAAAGTAGCACATACAAGCACAAGAGATCCATAATGATGCAGGGAAACAAAGTGTCTTAAAAGACTGAAAGATGAACTATATCCATGTAATCATTCACAGTTAACTCAACTAGGAATATTATTAAATGCAACATCGAATATAATCCACAATTCATTAAATTCCATTAATTAACATTTCCCTTTCCGCTCCAAATACACACATTATAACCCAATTATAGTATGAAATACTCAGATAGTGAATTGATTATAATATGCATTTCACATACTCATAATTAAGTATAATGTAGATTAATCAATTATTAATTAACTACAATTCTACATTAATCATATTTTAAAAATTAACTAAATACAAACTAATCCATAACTTAAATATTAGTAATCCATCTATTAATAACTATATATTTAAATATAGTTAAATTGAACATTTATCACATTATTTAATTAATACATATATGTAAATTAATTAAAAAACATTAGTTAATAAAATAACATATTAATTTTAAACTAACTAAATAATTTAATTAATTAAATTACATATTAATAAAAAAAACTATATATATAAATTAATAACTATTAAAATACATATTAATTAAAAACTATATATTAAAAAAAAAACTAATTTAAAAACAAAGTTTTTATTTTAATAAATAAAAACAACCCCATAAAAGTCAATTGGGGGGGGGCACGCGGGTTCCCCACCCCCCTGCCATGCGCAGTCCTTTAAGGACTATGGGGGGGGGACCACGGTCACCCTCCCCCATGCACATAGAATACCGCGCAGCATGGAGGGTAGAGGGGTTGGTGGGGATGGGTCCCACCTCCCCTTTGCCATATTTTTTTTTTAAAATTTTTTTTTAAACAATTGTAGTTTAACACTGCGTTCTAATTATTATTATTTTTTTTTTAAAATTTTGTAATTCCAAAATTACGGAATTAGAATAGGATTTAATGCTTTTGCCCCTTTTTTTTTCTATTTAAAAATTTGAAAACGAAAAAGGTCACAAAGGGGATTGAAATTTTTTTTTTAAAACTTTTACACCAGTCTATATAAAATACAGAGAGTTGGATTTTTCCAACTAATTTTTTTTTTTTTCAATAAAATTAAAGAAACTCATTCATTTTAATTTTTTTTCTATAGTTAGGACTATAAAGGGGGTTTAATTTTTTATTTCAAGGAGATTTATAGGAGATCTATTTATAAAATTTTGACAGCATAACTGTACTATGCTAAGAAATACATAATCATGAAAATGATAGATCCAAGGTTCTAATAAACACCCGAAAACATCGAAACCATTATAAACCATAAATTTAATTTCCTCTATAGTTTAAACTATACCAAGGATTAATTTTTCATTTTCAAAGAGATCTAGAGGGACTTCCTTCCCAAAATTTTGACAGCATAACCCTACGATGCTAAGAATACATAGAATGAAATAAATTCAGATCTAGGGTTCTAATGAACACCCAAAAATGTATAAACAACAATTAAGCCATTTAAAAGCCAAAATAACAATCATGCACTAAATCAACATTGAAAACCTCAAATCTACAAAACTGAAACCATATATTGCAAATGAAACCTACCTTGATTTCAATGCTAGAAATGAAGGAATGTAGCTTGGAAGATGGAAGCAAATCTTAAACCCTTCAAGCATAATTTGACCACAAATCTAGAAACTATAAAGATCTAAGCACACACACAAGCAAGAAAAATCCTGAAAATTTCCAAGAAACAAGAATCCACAACAATCCACAATCCTTCAAAAACCCCAAATCACCAAGAGCTCTCCAAATCCAAAAACCTGTTATGAGAGAATGAATGACCAATTCCCCCCTAAAGAGATTCAAATTCTACTAATCATGCAAAGCTTGATGACAACTCCCAAGTCAATCCCAAAATGACTCAACTTGAAAATTAAAAGTAAATCCAAATTAAATAAATAAAATATTCTTTATTGCCACAACTCAACTTTGACTCCTAATTTCAAGTTAAGATATTTGAATTTGAAATTACTTTTTTCAACACATTCATGCATATGTAATTAATAAAATATTTAATTAAATAGATTAAATATTTATGTCACAATAATGCATGCAACCAAATATTTAATTATTTAATTAATCATATAAGCACATTTACTATAGTTTTCAATTAAATATTTAATTAAATCAAAATATTGAAATATTTGAATTTAATTAATTATTTAAAATAAACTTAGGATATAATTAAATAATTAATTCAACCATAATCCATTAAATCATTAAACATAGAAAATCACTCAATAATCCAAAAATCACCTAAAAGCATAATCAAGCAAAACACACACATACTCAAGAGAGAGGGTATTCAAATTCTGTCAACTTAGACGAATCTGGATAAGGTAGTCATACTAAAACTCATCTAACATTAGGATGATTAGGCTTAGGTTAGGGTTTCAGATCTGTATGTTACCTCCCCTCTTTACCATTGAGATGAATATTTATGGGCACACTCACTCCTGCCAATTCAGGGAAGGCGATGCCCTGTACCTGCAATCCTGTCATCAAAGAACACACATGTACATGCAAAATAATATCGCAAATAATGATAGGGATCAGTCGAACATGTGGATCTTGCAAAGAAAGTAACTATGCCTCTGTCCTCTACCACAACAACACATCAACAAGTACATCCACATATAAATAACCACACACATGCAAGTATGGGGTAAGTATATCATAATCTGAAATCGATATATAATAATCAACATGAAAACATCATCACATCTATCTATGCATATGATCAATCCATGACATCATAATCAAGTATCATCCTCAAATGAAATAATAACAACTCACATGAAAGTAGCCTACAAGAATTTGGCCAATCAACTGAAACCAATGCCTAAAAGAGTACGACATCACAAACTAAAAAGAAAAACATAGGTGGGTATTACATCCACCCCCCTAGGATTAGGCTTACTCCTGGAAGCCTGAAACAAATAGGGATATAAATCCCATAAACATGAAGCATCCCAATGAGTCACATATGACACAGAGTGTAGATCCCATAGGACCTTTCCCTGCTCTCTGGTTCGAATTCTGAGGGTCATTCCCCACTACAGGAAACTGAAACCCAGCTGCAAGTCCTCTACCCAAAGACTCAATCATAGGAGGATGATACATTAGAGGATGATAATCCAAGGCTGCATATGCTCCATGAGATCTACTAGCATTCCAAACTATAGGTTTGAAATTCACAGGTCTCTGCTTTGAAAAACTGAGAAGCACGTTGTGGACAATTCACTGCAATGTGGCCAAACTATCCACAGGTGAAACATCTGGTGCCTCTGAAATTGCCTCTCCCATTGGAGGGCACACTAGACTTCTAGAAACCATCTCTACCAATACTCTACTATGTGCTCTACGCATGCTGACTATACTGATTGTGCCTGGCACGTAGACCACCTTGAGATTCTCTAGAGTGAGTACCACCGCTCTGACTATTTGAAGGAGTCACCTTCTGCTGCAAGTTATGATTACTCACAAAGGAACTAGGGGGTTCCTTGATATTCCCAGTCCCTCAAGACTGATTACCTCTAACCCTGGAACCAGATGTACCACTTGTAGGAGCACCCGTCTGACCTCCATGGCCTAATGCCATGTTAACCTCCACTAGAGTGGCCTTAATAACCACACCTCTCAAGTCTGTAGGCTCAAAGAGCTTCATGTCCCTATGATACGGGCATTAAGCTCTTGCACAAATTTTTGTACCAACAGTGTGGAATCCTTGCTATATCCAACGTACTACTTGAGCTTGTTAAAATGATGCTCATACTACTCTACTGTCAAAGTCAGTTTTCTAAGATTATGAAACTCGTCAGCTCTCTGCTGCCTCCACTGATCCGATAGGAACCTATCTCTGAAGTTCTCAAGAAAGAGTTCCCAAGTAATAGTATCCATACGGAGTCCTAGCTTTTGTTCCTCAATCTTCCACCAGATAGCCGCAAAATGTGTCAATTGCATCACAGCATATCTCGCTTTAGTATTACTACTAAAGGGATGCATCATGAAAACTCTATCCAAAGCTATCAACCAAGTCTCTGCCTCTAAACCAGAATCTTGTCCAGTGAAAGGAATGAACTTTCCTCTCATCAGGTCTCTCATGTGGTTGGCTACAAGCACTACTGGATCCAATGATATAGTCCTCCCACGAGGGCTCCTGGATCTCTCCCTCTATCTCTCCTCTCTCTGAGAGTGGTGGGATGCATCCTGCTCCACCCTGGCTCTCTCAGGAAGGTGATCTAGGATGGCCTAAAGAATCTGCCTAATATCCAAACCCCCAGACTCATCTTTATCCTCTCTCCTCTACTCACCCCTATCCTGATACTGACCACTCTCCTATCTGAGACTAGTGGAGGAGCTAGCCTAATGGCCTCCCTCACGAGAACTAGACCTACCCCTACCATGGCCTCTAGTTGCTCGTGTCTCAGGCATAATTCTTGAAACAAATAGAGATAAATAAAAATCTCACCACATAGCTTGAAACATAAACTAAAGAATGAATAAACCATAAAGCAATAATTTAAAAAAAACAAATGTGTTGTATGTCTATGTTTTAGTTTTAAGTTCAAGCTAGACACAAACTAATGGGCATACTATTCCCAAAGTTTCTAGTGTAGAAACTAGAGCTCTAATCCCAAATGTAACGCCCTGCCAGGGAACCCAAGAGAGATTAACCTAGAACATGTCATTATGTGTGCTGAATAATTTTTTTTAAAGTTAACATAAAGAGACATACATTCATGTGGAAGCAATTACCATTTATACACATGTCTTACACTCACATAGATTACACGACTCAAGGGTTCCATGATGTTGAATTACTTAAAGAAAAACACAACTAACAATATAACAAAATATTCCATTCAAATAGATAAATCAAATACAATTTACATAACCATAATTACAATCCTCATGGATAACTATGAAACCACTATAAACTCACATCTACTGCGCATGTCACAGGGTATGTAGTAATCACTCTAATCTACTTAATATTAAAATTTCCATATTAGGTATCACATGTGATGCCCTAATATGGGATTTACAATAATGAAATTACATAATAAATGATGAAGTAACATAAGCAGCTCATCTGCAAGGAAACCATTAAGCACCTGGTACAAGGACATCGAATCTCAATGGGTAAAGAATCACTACCACTCGTCTATGTGGAACCACAAAGGTCCACCCCACCATGCTAAGGAGATAACAATAGATCCCAATCGGATATCCAAAACCAAGAAGGAATAACCACTAAGAAAGGGATCCTGATAGCTCTTTAATCCAGTGTACTATCATCATAAAACGTAAGACTCACTAATCCAGAGGCAACTGATAATGTAAGAAATCTAACATGTGTAAAGGAAGGTGTCATCATGTACATCTAACCCTTAAGTTCAGCCCTGATAATCCCAATGGATTCTGGCACCTAAGTGACCATACACGAAGCCAATGACCTCTCAAAATGACAAGATCACTATCTATGCTAGAACCCGCACCTCGTAAGGGGGCAAGCACTATCTCATCCTCCATCTCAGTCTTTACTAGCACTCAAGCATGGGTGAGGAGACACATATCTTATTAGTTCATTTAATATCCCTCAATATGTCCTTAGTTATCACTTATTAAGAAAACTCTACAATAAGCAATCCAGTAGTCACTTACAGACACAAAAATTATTGCAAGCCACCTCCTACTACACATCTAGGTAACCTACCCTAGGCTCAAAGATCCTAATAGATCTAGCATAGGTCACAACCCTAGTGTACCCCAAATCTAGTATTCATACAACAGGAATGGTCACATAAAGGTACACATACAAAAAATAAGATCGAAAGGGTCACATGGCCAGTTTAGGGTAATAACTGATAACACACACGCCATGAAGTAACAGAAAGGATAAGCACTCCCCCCGGCCCCTATATACATCCTAGGTCATCTAATGTCCCCAAAAGTAGCACATACAAGCACAAGAGATCCATAATGATGCAGGGAAACAAAGCATCTTAAAAGACTGAAAGATGAACTCTATCCATGTAATCATTCACAGTTAACTCAACTAGGAATATTATTAAATGCAACATCAAATATAATCGACAATTCATTAAATTCTATTAATTAACATTTCCCTTTCCGTTCCAAATACACACATTATAACCCAATTATAGTATGAAATACTCACATAGTGAATTGATTATAATATACATTTAACTAACTCATAATTAAGTATAATGTAGATTAATCAATTATTAATTAACTACAATTCTACTTTAATCACATTTTAAAAATTAACTAAATACAAACTAATCCATAGCTTAAATATTAGTAAACCATCTATTAATAACTATATATTTAAATATAGTTAAATTGAACATTTACCACATTATTTAATTAATACATATATGTAAATTAAATAAAAAACATTAAAACATATATGTAAATTAATTAAAAAACATTAGTTAATAAAATAACATATTAATTTTAAACTAACTAAATAATTTAATTAATTAAAATACATATTATTAAAAAAAACTATATATAAAAATTAATAACTATTAAAATACATATTAATTAAAAACTATATATTAAAAAACAAACTAATTTAAAAATAAAGTTTTTATTTTAATAAATAAAAACAACCCCACAAAAGTCAAGGGGGGGCGGGCGCATGCGGGTTCCCCACCCCCCTGCCATGCGCAGTCCTTTAAGGATTGTGGGGGGGACCACGGTCTCCCTCCCCCATGCGCATAGAATACCGCGCAACATGGAGGGTTGAGGGGTTGGTGGGGATGGGTCCCACCTCCCCTTTGCCATATGTTTTTTTTAAATTTTTTTTTTAAACAATTGTAGTTTAACACTGCATTTTAATTATTATTATTTTAAAAAATATTTTTTGTAATTCCAAAATTACGGAATTAGAATAGGATCTAATGCTTTTGCCCTTTTTTTTTTCTATAAATCCGAAAATGGAAAAGGTCAAAAAGGTGATTTAAATTTTTTTTAAAAAACTTTTACACCAGTCTGTATAAAATACAGAGAGTTGGATTTTTCCAACTAATTTAATTTTTTTTCAATGAAATTAAAGAAACTCATTCATTTTAATTTTTTTTCTATAGTTAGGACTATAGAGGGGGTTTAATTTTTTGATTTCAAGGAGATTTATAAGAGATCTATTTATAAAATTTTGACAACATAACTGTACTATGCTAAGAAATACATAATCATGAAAATGATAGATCCAAGGTTCTAATAAACACCCGAAAACATCGAAACCATTATAAACCATAATTTTAATTTCCTCTATAGTTTAAACTATACTAAGGATTAATTTTTCATTTTCAAAGAGACCTAGAGGGACTTCCTTCTCGAATTTTTGACAGCATAACCCTACGATGCTAAGAATACATAGAATGAAAAAAATTTAGATCTAGGGTTCTAATGAACACCCGAAAATGTATAAATAATAATTAAGCCATTTAAAAGCCAAAATAACAATCATGCACTAAATCAACATTGAAAACCTCAAATCTACAAAACTGAAACCATACATAGAAAATGAAGCCTACCTTGATTCCAATGCTAGAAACGGAGGAATGTAGCTTGGAAGATGGAAGCAAATCTGAAACTCTTCAAGCACAATTTGACCACAGATATGGAAACTATGAAGATCTGAGCACACACACAAGCAAGAAAAATCCCAATAACTTCAAAGCAACAAGAATCCACAACAATCTACAATCCTTCAAAAACCTCAAATCACCAAGAGCTCTCCAAAACCAAAAACTTGTTATGAGAGAATGAATGACCAATTCCCCCCTAAAGAGATTCAAATTCCCCTAATCATGCAAAGCTTGATGACAACTCCCAAGTCAATCCCTAAAATGACTCAACTTGAAAATTGAAAGTAAATCCAAATTAAATAAATAAAATATTCTTTATTGCCACAACTCAACTTTGACTCCTAATTTCAAGTTAAGATATTTGAATTTGAAATTACTTTTTTTAACACATTCATGCATATGTAATTAATAAAATATTTAATTAAATAGATTAAATATTTATGTCACAATAATGCATGCAACCAAATGTTTAATTATTTAATTAATCATATAAGCACATTTACTATAGTTTTCAATTAAATATTTAATTAAATCAAAATATTCAAATATTTCAATTTAATTAATTATGTAAAATAAACTTAGGATATAATTAAATAATTAATTCAACCATAATCTATTAAATCATTAAACATAGAAAATCACTCAATAATCCAAAAATACCTAAAAGCATAATCAAGCAAAATACACACATACTCAAGACTAGAGAGAGTATTCAAATTTTGTCAACCTAGATGAATCTGGATAAGGTAGTCATACTGAAACTCATCCAACATTAGGACGATTAGGCTTAGGTTAGGGTTTTGGATCTGTATGTTACCTCCCCTCTTTACCATTGAGATGAATATTTATGGACATGCTCACTCCTGCCAATTTAGGGAAGACGATACCCTATACCTGCAATCCTGTCATCAAAGAACACACATGTACATGCAAAATAATATCACAAACAATGATAGGGATCGATCGAACGTGTGGATCTCACAAAAAAAGTAACTATGCCTACGTCCTCTACCACAACAACACATTAGCAAGTACATCCATATATAAATAACCATACACATGCAAGTATGGGGTAAGTATATCATAATCTGAAATTGACATATAATAATCAACATGAAAACATCATCACATCTAGCTATGCATATGATCAATCCATGACATCATAGTCAAGTATCATCCTCAAATGAAATAATAATAGCTCACATGAAAGTAGCCTAAAATAATTCGGCCAATCAACTAAAATCAATGCCTAAAAGAGTACGACATCACAAACTAAAAATCAAAACATAGGTGGGTATTACAAAAATTTATTTAAACTTATGGGAATAGGTTCAAACACTAAAAAGATTAATGTATGCCTTGCCCATTCCATTAGCGCTAGTAAAGGCTATGGATGGGAGTGGGAGAAGGTACCTATGCATAGATACGATTGAATGTCACTTGTCTATACAAAAGGCATTTGATTCCACATGTGCCTACTTGGGGGCCAGGGCCTGGAGTGGCTAGTACCAGGATAACCCAAGGGGTGAGGGCTATGCGATGACACTCACTTAGGTTGTTTCTTAGAGTTTCTACCAAGCCTTAGAACCTTTGGGAAAAGATTTTATACTTTGATCTTCTTTCATTTGCTAATTGGGAAAGGTTACCCAACCCTAGGTATGGCCTAGCTATCCATTCTTTGTGGACCTTGGTGTTATCTCCTAGCACAGGGGAGTGGGCCTTTTGGTATCCACGTGGTTGGGTGGTAAATCTTTTTATCGAGGTATCTTTTGCGGATGCGGTGCTTGAGGATTCATGGTTGCTTAATGTTCCAGTTTTGAAGAATGAAGACTTTATCTTTCATGATATAAAATTATTGTTACCTCCCAAGAGGAGATGAATGTAATGTAATCATAAATGCACTTCAAAATGATGTATTTGGAATGGGTAGACTTAGGGAAAAAGAAAAGGGAAAGAATGAACTTTATGTATATGATGTTGGAAAAGAAAAGGATTTTGTAACATTCCAAGTAAAGTAGTATGTTTCTCATTATTGTTGATTAAGAGAAAAGCTATTGAAAAAAAAATGTAATATTTGTATTGTACCAAATGATTTAGACAATTCTATTTTCTTTAAAAGTTATCTCATTCATAAAGGATACTTAGGAATAAAAATGGATTTAAATGGCAAATTGAAATGAAAATACTTTGTATTTCTTTATAAAGAATCTACAAATGTTGAGATGTAGTTTTCTTAAGAATTAAATAAAGTTGCCAGTACACTAAATGGACTTAAATAAATTGTGCATTTGTTAAGAAGGGAACCTTGGAGGAATCTAAGTTAAACTATGTTTTGTTCATGTAATTATTTAAAAAAATTCAACATTTTTCATAAATCATTACTTAGGTTTTTTTTTTTTATAAAAAGAATCTTTGTTCTCTTCTCTGGTTCCCTTGTGGGGCATGACATTATACGCTTTAGGTATCTTGTAGCCTTGAAGAGTGATAGATAGTACCCCTTCAAATCCTTGTTGTGTGAAAGAACCATCAAAATATATCTTCCATGGACATTCAGTTAAGTGCATGATTGTCTCATCTGAAAATTCTATAATCAAAGGTGCATCATCTTGTAATGGTGAATCAACTAGTTGATCTACCATGAATTTTCCTTTGATAGTCCTTTTGTCTATATAATCGATATCAAATTCACTTAGTATCAAGACCCATTTTTCTAGTCTTCTTGTCAATGCTATTTTACTTAAGAGGTATTTGAGAGGGTTAATTTTTTTAATAAGTTTCACTATATGGGAAAGCATGTAGTGTCTCAACTTCTAGGATGCATAAAAAACCACTAATCAAGATTTTTCAATGATACTATAGTTGAGTTCATAAGACACCAAGGTCCTGCTAATATAATAAATTTTCCTTTCCTTTTTTTTTCATCCTCGCAGGCTAGCAATACTCCAAGTGATGTAGTCGTAGCTGAGATATAGAGTAGTAATGGTTTTCCATGAATATGCACCATGAGAATAGGAGGATTAGCCATGTAATCTTTTAATTCTTTGAAATTATTTTCACAATGCTCATCCCAGTTTAAACTAACACCTTTATGTAGCAATTTTGTGAAAGGTTGTGCTTTATTTGCTAGTTGGGACATGAATCTCCTGTTGGACTGGAGTCTTCCTTGAAGCGTCCTCATTTGACTGATATTGCAAGGGGGTGACATTTCCTTTATAGATTTTAACTTTTCAGGGTTCACCTCAACTCCTTTAGTTGATATAATAAACCCTAAGAGTTTTCCTGATTGGACTCCAAATGCACATTTTTTAGATTAAGCCTTAGTTGAAATTGCTCCATTTGATCTAGTATCTTTCTCAAGTCTTCAATGTGAGTTTTTATTATTCTTGACTTGGATAATGTATCATCCTCATAGTAATCCATGTTTTTCTATATCATGTCGTGGAAGATTGTTTTCATAGCTCGTTGATACATAGATCCAGCATTTTTTAGCCCAAATGGCATGACATTCCAGCAAAATGTTCCCCATGTGCATGTAAATGTTGTCTTTTCCTTGTCATCAGGAGCAATATTTATTTGGTTATAACCTAAGAATATATCCATGAGTGAATACATTTGATATCTAGCTATGAGATCTATAATCATATCAATATTTGGAAATGGGAAATCATCTTTAGGAAAATCTTTGTTTAAGTCCCTAAAGTTTGTGAAAATTCTGATAGACTTATCTATTTTAGAAGTTGGTACCACATTATAAATCCATCCTGCATAAGCGATGACTCTTATGAATCTATCCTTTAAGAATTTTTCTAGCTTTTCTTTTACCAATAATGCCACATGTGGATGCATCTTTCTTAGTTTTTTTTTGAAGGGTTTAATCCCAGGAGCTATAGATAAGTGATGCATTATTAACTCAAGATCGAGTTCAGGCATATTATTATAAGACCATGAAAATTTAACCTTCTTCTCTTTGAGGAATTTAGTAAACTGTATCTTTTCTTCTTCTGATAATGATTGAGCTAGGTGGACAAATTGAGGAGCTTTTGTTGTTCCCAAGTTAACTGGTTGTATTGGTTCTATCAGTACTAAAGATCTTTCTTGAAAGTGCTCAAGGAGAAAATCAAGAATCTCATCTTTTGGCACCTCTAAAGCATTTAGATAATATGGGGAGGGTTTCCCATAAGATCTTGGAGACATGGGAATGTTAGCCAATGATGGCGTCATGTTTAGTTTTTATTCCCCCATGCTAGTTTCTTCAATGTTTAGTGTCTTTCCAAAGCTTCTCATCACCATGTCTTTAGAGGTTTCAGATGGGAATTATTTTGGGACTTCCTTATTGTGAGGAACCATACTATCTGCTTTAACATTGTTTCAAGTGTAGTTTGAATCTATAGAAATTTACACTTCCACCTCATTATGTGGGAATTTGATGCATTGGTGGTAAGTAGATGGCACTTCTTGCATTTCATGTATCCAAGGTCTCCCTAATAATATGTTATAGGCTAATGGTAGATCAAGAACTTGACAAATCACATTGTGTTCAATTGGTCCTATTTTGATTGCTAAAACAATGAGCCCTTTGGACGATCTTCCTCTTCATCATAAGCCTTGATGGTTATCTTACTTCTTAAATCAATTGTTTGTTCTAAAAGACCCAATTTATTGATTAGATTGAGAGTAGATATATTCAACCCTATGCCTCCATCTATCAATACACATTTTACACAGGATTTATGGACCAAGAATTCAATGTGAAGTGGTTGGTTATGTGGATGAGTCAAGGATTTGTCATCTTCCCCTGAAAAGGAGAGGTAATGTGGAGCTGATATGTGATTGACCATCACTTGGAACTTGTATACATCTATGTCTTTTAGAACATTTGTGAAATGTAGGGCTTGTTCAAGAACTTCCCTGTGTACTGAAGACATCTTTAAAAAATCAAATATAGAAATTTGAGCTGAGTTCCTTTGCAATTGGTCTACCAAGTTATAGTTAGAATATGGTATAGTAACTATTTGTCTTGTCATTGTTGATTTAGGAATTGTGACAACATGTGCTTTAGAGGATTTCACTTGCTTAGAAGGGGATTTAACTCCTTTAATCGTGACTTGTGCTTGGCTTCGAGTTACCATGTTTGAATATGTCAATTTGTATTTGGCACCTTTGATAGTGATCAAATCAATTGATTTGATTTTAATGTCCAACATATTGATCAGATTATCGTTATGAGAGTAGGTGTAATTGAATTCATTTACCTTTCCTTTAGAAGCTTCCACTTTTTCATAGTTAGGGAATGGTTTATTATACACCGTGTGATCTTCATTAGAGGTATGTCCTTCCACTTTGATCTTGCCTCCCTCAATGAGGTCATGTATAACATGTTTGAGCTTAACACAGTCATTAGTCTTATGGCATTTGTTCTTATAAAAGTCACAATATGCATTATCATTCCACCACCTTGGTTTAACTTCTGGTTCCCATGGTTTTGATTCTAGTATTGTGAGGAATTTTTTATCCAAGAGAGTCTTCAAAACCATCTCAAGAGGTTCTCCCAATGGAGTAAATGATCTTTGAGGTCTAGATGTCCATGGTTTACTCTTTTTGGTATCATTGTTTTCCTTGGTATTGTGGTTGTTACCTTAGCTTCTTTGCTTGCTTATAATATTTTTGTGAGATTAAACACAACTATTTTAGCATTTGCATTTGATGCTTCCACCACTCCATCACTAACAACATTCTTGTTCTTGTTCCATCATTTAGGTTTGTTGTTATAGTTGTTAGATTTATTGTCACTTTGGAGTGTGATATTTCCTTTCTTGACCATAACATCTTTGACACAAATAGAATTCTTGGTCATTCTATCAAAACTAGGAGAATCTTGCATTTGTAAAGAATAGTTCATTTTGGGTACTAAGTTATTGATAAAGATTTCTATCTTTTCAGATTTGGGTATTGCTCTTGAGTACCTTGCGAAGATTCTCTTCCACCTTTGTAAAAAGTGTGTAAAGGATTCATCTGTTCATTTTTTGTGTTACAAAGATCCATCATGGTTACGTTATGTTGTAGGAGTAATGTTGGACAAATCATTGAAATAACTCCTCAAAAGATTGCACACTTGGGTGGAGTTTGGAGAACCATTCCATAGCATTTCCACCTAGACTTCCCAGAAATAGCCTCATTAAATAAGTTGGTTCATGCATGTACTCTATTCTTAGGGCACAAAATTCCCTAACATGGTCATGTGGATCCGTTTGTCCCATATAGTTGTCATATTTGGGTCGTGCCATGTTAGGTGGAAATGGAACCATGTTTATACACTTGTAAAAAGGAAATGGACATATGTGTGTATTTATTGGACCTGCAAGCTGCAACACAACACTTCAATATGTCATTAGATTAGTGATCAAAACATGAAAGATTAGATGAAAAACATATAGAAATCACCAAAACCAACATATTTCTTCCTATTGTAGACACCTAAAATTTACCAGGTGTACCTCAAATATTCCAAACTATAAATCTCAGCCAAATGCTTCAAAATATCATCAAATGGACATTTAATCAATGCAAATCAAATGGAAAAAATTCAAATCAATTTAAAAGATTAATTAAATCATGAAATCAATTAATTAAATTCAAGCCTAAAGGGATTAATCAAATTATGCAATTGATTTTTCAATTGTATAGTTCAAATCAAAAAGGATCAAAACCAACCCAATCACCCTTCCATGGCTAATTTAATTAAAAGATAGAATTATTTAATTCCTAATATATTTGAGATCAACAAACTTTCCCTCCATTTGAAAATGCCTCAAAGCTTTTGAATTAACCAAGATTTGATCATGATCAATTCACTCTACCCCCTACCCTTGGGAAAATGCTATAAATACAAGCAATTTCCTTTGTGTTTGGAATCCAAGAATTCAAGAGCAAAAGCATCCTTATTATAGACATATTGAGAG
>MU226470.1:434351-449126 GCA_018584345.1 Thuja plicata
AATTCAAGAGCAAAAGCATCCTTATTATAGACATATTGAGAGCAATATTGAGAGCATATTGAGGAGCATTTGAGAGATTTGAGAGAGTTTTTAGCATTTGCATCATCATTTAGTATCATGTTTAGGAACATTTGCTAATTTCTTTCATGATATTGGAGCATTTCTAAGCATTTTTAAGCATTCTAGCTATATTTGAGCATTGAATTTCATACATATCTCGTTCTAGGATTGTCCTTGAGAGAGATTAAGCCTGAGATCTCTCTTAACAAAGCTTGGATAAAGAACCATGAGATGATATAGATTTAGCTTCAATTCTTTAGATTAGTTTTGTATTATCTTTCATAGAATTGTTGTCTTTTATCTTAATTTCATGAAGGTGTATTTTCTTACACACACCTATATAAGAAGATTATGATAAATTCTATAATTTCCCTAAGATTATGCATAAACTAGTGACATATACAAGCTTAAAATGGAAGATTCAAAGAGAATTCAAGCTAAATGCCAAAGCAAAGTTCATTTTAATTTTACCAAAAGAATGTTTATGAAATTATATGAAAGATGTACTAAGAATGCATTTAGATTTCTACAAAATTAGAGCAACATAAGATTACTTTCAAATTCTAAGAAATTGGGGCCAGTTGAGTTCAAAATTCATTCCTTTTATAGAATAATTTGAGGAATGAGTGGTTAAGATTGATTTGTGAAGAGAGGTGGAGATTAAATCTTTGGTGATCCATGTGAGTGATCCAAGTGATTTAACTCTCATTGGCTAATGGATTGAATTTCCTTTTTGCAAATGAGGAATTGTAATTAGGAGATTTATTTAATTTTTTTTTAATTAATTATTTTAGCCAAGTATTTAATTGTTTTGATTTGATTTAAATAGGCCAATGTAATTAACGTGAGTTAGTGATAAAATAACTTTGATTTTAGGAGATTAAATTGATTTTAATGAATTATGCCAATATTTGAATAATTTTCTTGACATAATTAGGGGTATGATCACACTTAGGTAAAATAGGGTCTCTGGTTAGAGTAGACCAAATTAGGGTTGTTACAGTTATTAGTTAGGACTAGGCGTGATGGTTTGAAGCTTGTTTGCATCCTTTCATTTTTGTATAAAAAAGGATACCAGGACTATTCACATATAGAAAAGGTATAAGATATAGATAGATAGATTAAGAAATATGAAGAAAATAATAATATTTTAAACATGATTATATAGGTAAATGCAACTGAAGCACATATAAATTGTACCATTTTTCTGAAATTACTACAAAGACTCTCTTTTCTATCCAAATTGAAGATTGTAAGCTCATTTACTTTTGATAAAACTAGTCCTCTGTGATTATAGATTCTGAATTAATTACTATCATTTAATATTTGGTAAAAGACTGAGTTGTAGTGTTAATCTTGGACCATCAAAGATTTCATATGAATTGGTGTCTATGTAAATCTGTCTAATTGGTTTTCTCAGTGAAATTAAATTTAATTATACTAAGGTTTTTTCTGCAAAGATCTTATTCTATATATATGGTAGTGCATGGTGTGTAATTCATTGTCTCACAAATTTGTAGATATGGGTTTGGTCAAGGATTGATTCTATCTGTCCAATATTGGATAAATGAATGGTCTGAGGATTATTTCATAATTCAGGGAATATTTTTACAACTGCAAGGTTCATTGTTCTGTCAAGGACATTCGTAATTTATGAGCATTATACTCCTTTTATTTTGAAGCATCCATAACAAAGAAGTTCTATTTTTTCAACATTTATTAAAGTTTTAATTTGATTATTCTTGAGAACCACTTTCTATCTTAAGAGATCAATATATTTTCATATACTGTTATCTTCTTATAAAAGTCTCCAACCAACAGATTAGGGTGGAGATGTAGGTTCACCCACCTAGGTCCTGCATAGCCTAAAGTATAGAGGAGTAGGATCATGATTGATCACTCTTGTTCATTGGCCAAATATTATTGGAGATCCTATAATTGAGAGGGTAAGATCATAATATTTCCAATCTATTGATTTGGACACCAACAGATTGGTAACTCTACTGGGGAGCTGAAGAAAATAAATTATAGAATCTTTGGTGTTTAATTGTCAGATCAGACAAGTCGATAGATATCCCCATCTGAGTCACAGAACTAACAGATTGGTGACTCCACTGGGGAGTGGTTCAAAACATAATTTCTAGAATCTTTGTTAAGGTATACTCTATTGGGAAAGAGGACTCAAAAGTTGACAATTTTTTTCCTTCGAGTAAGGGCAGCGACTCTAATTTCTAATTTGTTCATTTCATGAGCAATAGCTTGATTTTCATTAGCAGAGATAAAGGTCCAAGGAATATAGCACTTAAGATCATGTGGGAAACAAGATATCTACATAATGGAGATAATAACCATATAGAATTAAGCCCTAA
Organism: Thuja plicata; assembly: GCA_018584345.1. Taxonomy (NCBI): domain Eukaryota; kingdom Viridiplantae; phylum Streptophyta; class Pinopsida; order Cupressales; family Cupressaceae; genus Thuja; species Thuja plicata. The sequence goes on from MU226470.1 coordinate 436,781, forward strand.
ATGGAACTTAAGTAGAATTCATAATATATCAAACATGTCTTTCACCAGATACAATAAATTCACTGACAGGGAAAGGAACTCATATAATGAGGAAAATATACAAATGGATGATCACACCCTTGATGAAAATCTGAATCCTTTCTTTCAACTGATCCAATAAATGATATAGATAACCATAAATCCATCAGGTAGAAGAGGAGGATGAGGAAGAACATGATCAACAATGAGATGTTATTTTTCTTAAGATGGCTAATACTGGTTCGAGAGATGAAAAAAATGGCTAAAGCTCTTAGGAGGTAACCATATGAGATACTAGAGAGGCTAGGAATATGGATAAATGCACTCTCCTCACCAAAATAAATACCAAATAAAGAAGAAAAGATAGAAAGGGATGATAAAAAATCTAGATATAATCCTCCTCATAGGAAAAAATAAAGAGAAAATTTTCAACACAGGTCATACCAAACCCTTGTTTGAAACAAGAATAGGGGAAAGAAATGAAAAAAATAATGAGAGAGATGGCCATTAGAGACAACAAAATAGTGGGGAAAATCATGGCCATCGTAATCCAAGGCAATAAAATATGGGTAATCAATATAATGGCAGTTAGAACCACAGAGGCATGAATTTAGGAGGCATAAATCACCAAAATCATAAAGGAAAGAATGTAAATCATCATAATGTGGGTTAAGGAAAAAGAGAAACCATGGTGATAGAAAGGTACATACAACTAGATTTTTATGGGATAGTTGTATATCCAAACCCCATATCTAATGAGTTAAGCACTGCCATTCCAAAGTTTTCAAGGATTGGAGTTGAGTCTTCTTAGTAGCATGTGATTACTTAAAAAATATTATTGAAGAGCTGGAGGGAAATAATGAATATGTTTTTATGAATTTATTTGTCCAATACTTGACAGAAGATGTTTCTTAATGGTATAGAGGGTTTCCTGATAGATCTATTTCAAGTTGGTTTGATTTTGTAAATCAGTTTACTGAGCAATTTGGTGACCACAATGTCACATCCTTTTCTTCTCATGAATTGACTAGCATAAAGAAGAACTTCAATGAGTTAGTAGAATATTTTAATAAGAGGTTTAATAAAGTGCTAAATAGAATACCTAGAGACATTAGACCTATGGACTCATTCTTGATATACTTCTACTGAGTGCTTTTGGTAGAAAGACCCACTATTAAATAAGGTCCCACAGGCCAAATACATTATAACAAGCATTCAAATCTTCCATAACTATTGAAAATGAAAGAAAAGCTTCTGGTCGAGTAAATAAAAGAGATGATTCAAAGTTGTATAATCCCAAAAATCCTAAAAGAGATGATTTGAAGGAAGTAATTGACATGCTCAAAGATCTAAAGGTAAAACAAGATAGGAGTGATAGGCCACCAGCACACAAAAATGATAGATTTAGACTTTGTGATATCCGTTATAGTACCACAGTGATACCCACCCATATTTTTCTTTTAGTTTCTGATGTCGTACTCTTTTAGGCTATTATTTCAGTTGATTTGTTAGATTCTTTTAGGCTACCTTTCACGTGAGCTGTTATTATTTTAGTGGTTGGTGATTTGGGATCATGATGTTTATATGTTTATTTTGTGATGTGTAGATAGATGATGATGTTATCGTGATGTGATATTATATGTTGATTTTAGAATTATGATGTTACCCCATACTTGCATGTGTATGGTTAGCATATGTGTTGATGTACTTATTGACGTGTTTTTTGTGGTAGAGGATGGAGACGTAGTTACTTACATTGCGAGAACCACATGTTCAACGAATCCCTATCATTGTTTGTTATATTATATTGGATGTACATGCTTGTTCTTTTGATGTCAAGTTTGCAAGTACAAGGCGTCATGTTCCCTGAATTGGCAAGAGTGAGTGTGCCCATATATTCATCTCAATGGTAAAGAGGGGAGTTAACATAAAGACCCGAAACCCTGCCCTAAGCCTATTGTCCTAAGTATTGGACGAGTATCAGTTTGTCTACCCTACCCAAATTCGTCTAGTTGACGTAAATTTATGGATCCTATCCTTAAGTGTGTTTGAGTTTGTTTTGGTTGATTTCAGTTGAGTGTATTGATATTGTGTGAATTATCATGTTATTTGTTGATTTGATTATTGTTGAAATTAATTATTAAATATAGAGTATTTAATTAATTTAAATTAATTAAATACCTATGTTTAATTGAGAAAATTAATTAAAGTTCAAATATTAATTATTTGGATTTAATTAAATATTTAATTTGAAATTAAAGTTATTTTAGCTTTTATGCTTTATTAAATAATTAAATGTTTAAGTGCATGGATAAAATTGTGCTTTTAAATAGTTAATCTATTTAATATATTATTTAATTAATTACTTGTGCATTGTAATTATTGAAATTAGAGTTTGAATTCAAAATGCAAGTTGTTTTAAAGAGTCAAAGTTGAGTTGCACAATTAAAGGGATATTTTTAATTAATAATTATTATTTTCTTTCAATTTTGAAAGTTGAGTTAACTAGGTTTTGTGGAGTGTCTATTTTGGGATTGCACAAAAAGTGAGATTTGAGTCTCTTTAGGGGAGTTCTCTTCTCATTCTATCATAATAGGTTTTTGGGAGAAGGAGAAGAGTTTTGGAGGAGAAATTTTGTGTTGAGCATTTTTGTGTTCTTGTGATTTTGTGATATTGTTGTGGTTGGAGGCTTGGAAGAATTGAGGATATCCTTTCTCTTGAGGCTTTGTCGTTATAGATCTATTGTTGAATTCTAATTCGGAGGGCTTCAAGATTCTTCATTTCTCAAAGGGCTTCATTATCAAATTGGTGGTTGAATTTAAGGTAGGGTTTGGAAAACCCTTTCTTAGTTTCAGTCTTTGTGAAATTTTGTTTTCCTTGTACATGATAACTTCATTTTCTTAATTAGGATCTATTTGGTATTTTTGGTTAAATTGGTTATTTTAGAAACCCTAGATCTATTATTTTTAGGGAAAAATAATACTTGGCATAGTAGGGTTAAGCTATTAAAATTTCATGAGAAAATACCCTATGGAAGACCTTAGAATTAGAAAAATCAATTAGTCTATAGTAGAAAACTATAGTGGGAAAAATATAAATGTTCTTGAGAAAATCATCCCTTGAAAAATTAAATTGAATAAAAAAAATATAGCTCTCTGGAAAAAATACAAAGAAAAATAAAATATTCACTTGTGGAAAATAAACAAACCCAGAAAAAGACAAAAGAAAATGAGGAAAAAACAAAAAAAGATAGTCTTTTCATATTTTCCATTTTTCAGAAATTTGTTAAAAAAATTTTAAAAAATTTTATTAAAAACCAAAAACCGAAAAGCAAAATGCACTGGAGAACGAAATCATTTTTAAAAAGAAATATTTATTAAAAAAAAATTAAAAAAATTATTTGGCAAAGGGCGGTGGGTTTTACCCCACCCACCCCATGTGGGTACTGCGTCGGCAGTGTAGTTGGTCAGCCCGCGGGCTAGCCTTGCTACTACGACAACAAGCTGCCCATTGGGGGGCTAGTGCTATCGTAAGGCAGCACAGCCACCGAATGACAGTTAGCTACCGTAAGTCAACGTGGGCTGCCTTAGGCATGCCAAAAGTTGGGGGCGTGTGGGGCCCGCCTCTCCCAACATGTGATTTAATTTTTTGTTAAGTTTTTTTTTAATATATTTTATTTGTTAATTAAAATTTAATTTTTAATATGTGATTTAGATAATATTTTATTTTAATTTGGGTTTTTAACATGTTTAAATTTAGTTCTTTTAAATCATGAAATTATTATTAATTTTATAATATATTTAATTTAATAGATTTTTAATGGAGGTTAATTTAATAGTTATTTAATTATTGAATTAATTAATAACATTCAAATTATAATGTGTATATATGCACCTTTTATTTATAGGGTTTATTGGTGGCTTTCATTTCTCGATAAATTTACAATCGATTAAATATTTTGTGATTTTATTAAGAGGATGATTATTGTTGATTTAGTACTATTAGAAATGAAAGGGAAAATCAATTAATCTGGTGGGTGTAATATTTTATTGATCGATAGTCTTTTCATGATTAATGCATTATTATGGAAGATCATCTATATCATTGTTAGTTTGAGTACATATTGGGTTACTGTTATCTCTAAGTGATGTAAATGATGTTCTCTTCCCTTAAGTGATTGTTTCTCTACGCTATGGGTATCTAGGATTTAGAGTGCCCTAGAATGAATACAGAGGCTGGGGGGTGAATTGTATTTATGGTTTTATGATGTGGCATGTTTGCTTTGTGTTATTACCCTAAACTAACCATGTGAATCATATCGATCATGTTATCTGAGAGTGTGTATCCACACGGATGGGTGGTAGTGATTCTTTACCATTTGAGATTCGACATCCTTGTTCCAGTGCTTGATGGTTCTTATGCATTTGATCTCTTGTGAATCTTCATTGGTGGTGATGTACTTATCATTCATTATATTATAATCTTGTATTAGTGTATCGCATGTGATACCTAATTTGGATATTGTATTATATGGTTAGAGTGATTACTACATACCCTGCAACATGTGCAGTGGATGTGAGTTTATGAAGGTTTCATGGTTATCCATGAGGATTATAATTATTATTTTTAAGTTGTATTTATTGCATCTATTTAAATGGGATCTTTTGTTATGTTATTTAGTTGAGTTTTACTTTTATGTAATTCAACATCATGGAACCCTTGAGTCTTGTAATCTATGTTTGTATATGTTTATGTGAGTAAATCGTATTTGCTTCCACATTAATGTATGTCTTATTGTGTAAAATTTAGAAAAAAATTGTTCATTAAACTTAGTATCATATTTTAGGTTAATCTCTCTTGGGTTCCCTGGTGGGGCGTTACAACAACTTAGAAGGATGGAACTAGTAAGTATAAAGAAAAGTGAGGAAACTCATGATCCTTTGAGGAAAGATAATCCTTTCATGAAAAATATCCCTTTGTGTGAAGTGTGTACACTACCTCGTTCACCAGATCAATGTGTAATTTCACAGACCATATTGGAGGAAGGAGACCAACAAGATGATGAATGACCTAAAATGAGTGTCGTGAAATCAGAACCATTTAGGGGTAGGGATGATGATGATTCTTCTAAAGATGAATATACTCCTGACATTTGTACTAGAAGAATGAATCAACAAAGTGGTGTACAACAAGTATTCTCTGATGAAGAAGATTCCCCAACATTAAGGAGGTTAACTTGTGAAGAAAAAAGAGCATATACCATAGCAAATGTGGAACAAGCCAGAAGTAATTATCAACTAAGAAATAGGAAAGTAAATGTTGATCAAAGAAATCTTGTAGGGATATTTGCAAAGGTTCCAAAATAGGATAATAACAAAGAAATCACATCAAAGAACAGAAATGGAGATCTTTGAAAATAATAGGTAGAGCGATTTTAGCCTCCAAAGTTAACCAAGTCTATAGACAAGCAAAGTTTTTGTAAGAACGTTTCTAACTGCAATTCCTTTATGTCTCAAGATTTATCACAGGTAAAAATTTATGTTCCTCTAATGGAAATCATGAAATTCCCTGATTACGAAAAGGAAACTTTGAAAATATTGTCTAGCGTAGAAATACCTAAAGAAGATTTTGAGAAAAGGAAAGATAATGAAGAACCGCCAATAATATATTTAGGAACTATTGAAAATATGAATCCATCTCAAGTTGATCCTTTTTATTTAACATTGCTAATGCATAACAAGTTGGTCAAGAATTGCATGATTGACTCAGGGGAAGCAGTAAATATCATGTCAGTCGATGTCATGAAGGAGCTTGGACTGAGTGTAGACACCACATATGGAAAGTGTTATGTTGTGGATAACAGATCAGTCCCAGTGGTGGGAATCATGAAATATGTGGATTTCAAATTGCGAACATGTCCTAACGCATCCTACAAAATTGATATCATAGTGGTGGAGGTTCTTGCCAATTATGAAATGCTCTTGTCCATACAATGGTCAAACTTGGTAGAAGGAAATGTCTAGTTGGATTTATCATATGAAAAAATCTCTATAAATGGAAGAGAGGTAAGGAATAATAGGGAGCCAAGATCTCCTTACATAATTGAAGAAGCTGGTCTGCAAGGGATAATTAATTTTTCCCATTTAGACATGGAGAAATTCCAGGTAAGTATCACTAAGCCCATACTTAATAATACTAACCCTATAGAAGTGCATGAAAAGGATTGTCCTAAAATGATTTGGCACATGTACTTTGATGGATCATGTAGCAAGGATGGTAATGGTTTTGGTGCATTTTTAATATATCTGCATGGTAAATATTTCAAGTGTTCTTTTCTATTGCCTTTTGATTACACTAATAATGTTGTTTAATGCGAACCTCTTATATCAGGGTTGAATAATGCAATTAGGCATGGAATAAAGGTATTATATATGTATGGTGACTCTGATTTGTTTTTTTCATAAGAGATAGATTTTCCACAAGGAATTCTATATTAAGAATGTATAGAAACCTGGTTTGGGATAATTTAGAACTTTTTGATGCATTTTACATTCAATGGATTGATAGATCTAAAAATTTTATTGCTGATTTCATGGATAATCTTGTTGTTAGACATAATGATTTTCCTTTTCATGAGATGGTTCAAGGTGAGATTAAATTCTGGCTAGTTGTACCTAAAAAAATTCAAAACTAACAAGTTTTTAAGGATGATAAGGACTTAATGAAGTTTCTCACATGTGAAAGCCAATATGAAACTCACAATGTTGATTGGAATTCTTATGTGGAAGGACATGATGGAAGAGAGACCCTTTTTGGAAAATATATTATACAATTGAAGACAAACAAGATTCCAAAAGGATTAGTAGCTTTGGAGAAGATATTTGATAATCAGAAAAGTTTCTAAGCAAAGAAGGTTTCTACAGAATGTGATAAAGTAGAAAAGATTAACTTGGGAAATGAGCATACTCTGAAGGAAGTCTTCATAGGAAAGAATATTTCTCCTAAAGTTGGGTCTAATATGATTGCCTTGTTAAGGAATTACATGAAGGTCTTTTCTTGGTCTATATGATGACCTCAAGGCCTACAAAGAAGATTTGTTTCAGTATTAAATTCCCCTAAAACCTGACGCTAAACCTTTTAGGCAAATACAAATCCCTATAAACCCTAATTTTGCCCCTAAGATTAAGGAAGGACTTGTGAAATTAAGAGATGCTAGAATAATACAAAATATTAGACATTCAACATGGGTGTCTAATTTGGTTCCAGTGAGAAATAAAAATGGTGATATAAGATTATCTGTAGATTTCAGGATCTTGAATAGCGTTACTTGAAAAAATCCTCTACAAGATAAAGAATGATTTTGATAAGATTGTCATTGCTGACAACTAACAACAAGAATAAGAAAATACACATCAAGTACAAATTTTATCGGAAAGCCAGTTATGAATATCGACAAAATTTATCAAAAAGCTTTATCGATGAGAAGAAAAGAGAAGACTAGATTCGAGGATGACATTCTATTATCACATTGGCTTATGAAAGAATTCAAAAAAACTAATTAGGGAAAAAAAATTTAGCCAGATATCAGGACAGATTAGGTCAAGACAATACTTTAAAAAAATGAGATCAAAGAGAAAAAGAGATATAGTATGATGGAGAAGATACAGTAAAGCAAAAATGCAAAATTGGTGAAGCGAAGTGAAGTGTAAATTAGAGAAGGAAAAGAGCAGAAAAAGATTTGAAAAGATTTTGGAGAAAGCATTCATAGGTCAAATTACTTGTTGATTTATTCCTAACAGTTTGACAACAAGATAGTGAAATCCCTTAATCGTGTAGTCTCTAACTAGATTGAGAAGTTCTATTCAGGAACTTATTGTAAATACTTTAACAAGTTAAAAATATATAATTGGGATAAAATACTTTAACTAGGTTACTCCTAATAGGGTATAATACCTTAACAGGTCTTTAGGTAAATCCCATAACTGGGTAAGCATTTAAAAGTGTCTTTTAAAGCTCTTAAACGGGCACCTTATTATTTCAATCATAAGTTGTGGATTCCATCCCCACCGCAATTTTTCCCTCTCACTAAGGGTTTTATATTATACCAAAATATTGTGTTGAGTATCTGAATGTTTATGTTTATGTTTGTTAAATTACAAAGCTATCGGTTATATGTTATTGATTAATGTTACAAGAGTTATCAGTTGAAGATAGAATAGATATAAGTATTGGTAAACATAAGAGTAAGAAGTTTGAGATTGATAGGGTTAAAGTGTGAATTATCTAAGGTACTAGGTCTTCCCCCCCTTAGTCCCTTGCCTAAATCTTTCCAATAATTGGTATCAGGGCATACTAGTTCTCTAGGAGAAAAGTTTAACAACTTGGAGTAAATCTGGGATAATAGAAAGTTATAGGTATTAGAAAGAGTTAGAGGAAGCTCTAGAAGATGCTAGTGAGTAGATCTATGACCTGAAAGATAAGATTAGGGCATCATTTAAAAAGAGGAAGGAACTAACTAAAAAACTAAATATGATCCTTGATGACCTTGAAAGTTTATCGAAAGGAAGTACCAATTTTTAGGAAGCGGATGCTGCTATTGCTGATCTATTGAAAAAGAATAATGAATTACTTAAAAAATTTAGTCAAATGAAGAAAGAAGATGAAATTCAAGTCGTGAGGATGACAGAAATATTGGAGAGAATGAGATCTACCAAAAGTGCTAAAGGAATTCTTGAAATAGAAAAGAGAGATGCTAAAGAAATAATTATTGGAAAAGACATATTACTAGGAAGACAACAGAGAGAGATTCATGAGGAAGCCTATGAAAGTATGATGCAATTTTTATCTGTTCTAGAAACTATGCTGGAAGTTGTGCTGGAAACTGTGTGTCTTTTTGGCACTTTTTTGTTTTCCTTTTTTTGGGTTTTGGGTGTTTATTGGGGTCCTTCTTTTTGTTTGTAGTAGGCTATCTATGTATGTATGGACTGATGATTCTTATCTCTAGTAATCTATTGTAAAAGGTTTCGGGGTCCTTTCAAAACTAGTTTTTACATTAATCAAAAACAAAGAAAGATTCATATACACAGAGAACTATTAGAAAGAACTGGTAACGAGAATTTACAACTACAAATAGAAAATCAAAGAGTGAAGCAAGAGAACTATGACTTGAAGAAAAATCTAAAAGTTGAAAAAGGAATCAATGCAAGACTCACAAGATTCAAACAAAGCATGCAGAGGATTGATGAACAACTGAAAAATCACAGAAAACTTGGTGGCCCTACTGGATTGGGACATATTAGCAACATCACTATAGAAATCAGAGAATCATAAAAATCTGGAGAAACAAGTGATATACAAAGTAAGAAACCTTATAATCCTACTAGTTATAATTGTGGAAAATATGGCCACACACCAAATGTTTGTCGAAGTAAACAAGTAAATCTGACTAAGAACACATCTTTTAATAGTTATTGCTATAACTGAAACAAGTTTGGACATAGAGAATATGAATGTAAATTTGAAACCACTACTAGATCATGTGACAGAAAATTCTATAGATATTGTTATAAATGTAACCACTATGGTCATAAAGTTGAAGAGTGAAAAACCTGAACACCAACAATGAGAAAAATGGTACACTATCAGAGAATGTAAGAAAACAACTTAGTTACATGTTTAAATGTGGAAAAGCAAGACATACAACATAAGATTGCAGCAAAGGAGACAATGAAGTAAGAATTGAACCTTGGAGACCATTCACACTACCATGCTACATTTTCTCAAAGTTTGGTCATGTTTCCTACAATTGCATATATCGGTACCATGCTACTCTTTTTGGTACCTATAAATTTCCATTATCCTAGATCTACTCCAAGTTGTTAAACTTCTCTCCTAGAAAACCCATATGTTCTAATACCAATTGTTGAAAAGATTTAGGTAAGGGACTAAAAGGGGGGGTGAATATATACTTCAGATAATTCACACTTTAACCCTATATAGATGCAATATGTAATTAGGAAATCTAAATTTATTAGTATGAGGTGATTATCAGTAAATTTATGTTATTATTGGTACAAAAGGTACATTGCCGGCCTACAATAAGAGTTTTTGTAAAAAGTGAACATTGAAAACCTTGCCTATATATAATGACATCTATCTTATGAAAGTTAAATTCTGAAAATTAAATGAGAAAAAAATCCCGAGCGAACATTGCCAACACATCTTATAAAGAGGATCTATTAGCAGAGTTGACTAAGAAGTAAACACTAGATGAATCATGTATCTTGAGATTAGCTATTATGGGTGAGAAGATTGATTTAAATTATGGATCACAAGAGGAGGAACCTAAATATCAATTTACATCACTAAAAGAAACATAAATGAATGAAGCATGAGAACTATCTTGGTTATCGAGTAGAGTTATATTAATAGAAGACATCAAAGATTATATTTAATGCAATTTGAGTGAGATTAGAGATGAAGATATAAGTACAAACCAAAAGGAATTATATAAAGAGGATGAAATGATAAATGAAGAATATGGACATCTGGAAAAAAAAAGTCCAACACATATCGTCCATATATCAAAGAATTTGGAAGTTGAATGGATTAAATATGTATCAAGTAAAATACACATAGACTACATATGGTTGGAGGGAGGCAAAAAAATTGAGATCACTAAGGAAATCATCTTTATAGTAATTGGATTATTGGCTACTGGAAAGAAATGCATAAAGGAACTAGATTCTGAACATAAACTGAAGGAATAGTAAGATATAAGCAAGATTAGAAAACCTTTACTACAAGAAACATTGTGGATAAAGAAATGAAATTTGCATCATTGGTTATCAGATATAAGATTTATTAGGCAAATAAATTAGACAACATATCTAGAGGATAATTATAGGTTGTGTATGAAATTGTTACAATTGCAGGTATCGGTACCATGCTAATCTTTCTGGTACCTATACTTTCTATTATCCCAGATCTACTCCAAGTTGTTAAAGTTTTCTCCTAGAAAACCAGTATTGTCTGATACCAATTGTTGGAAAGATTTAGGTAAGGGATTGAGATGGGGGTGAATATATACCTCAGATAATTCACACTTTAACCATATAACAATGCAATAAGTAATTAGGAAATCTAAAAAAATTAGTATGAGGTGATTATCGACAAATTTATGTTAGTATCGGTACAAAAGGTACACTGTCGGTGTGAGGTTTCACCCCGAACCCCATCGTAGTTTTCCAATTTTTTTCTTATGATAGATTTAGCATATGATACTTTGCTTTTGATGCACTATAGACTTTATGGACTTTAGGCTTTATGCCATGGATTTGATATTTTGGGTGTATGAACTCATGATGCTTTATGATGCACCTTATGGACTATATTATGTTTCTATTATGAACCTTTATTTCTAAGAATATTGATTTGGAAAATCATTATGATTATGTTATGATTATTGATGAGATTTGGATATAATTGGTTTAAATGTTGAATTTCAATTTATTGCAATGCAAATTTTACCTTATGATAAATGCTTAAAATGAGAATTATGTAATCTTGTGATCTTTAGTAATAACTTAGTATATTGATGATGTCCTTACATTCTGAATATTTCTTATCTCTTTGTGATGTATATTTATTTTCTCAGACTACTGATATTTGAATTGAGTGTGCAGGTAAGAAACCATGGTATTTTATTCAGGGAACCAAACAAAGGGATATGTGAACTCAGTTAAACCAAGGTTGCGTCTGATGAGAGACAAGACCTCGTTGTTTCATAATTTTATTCGTAAAAGTAATTGGATGGGTGTGAAAGTGTAATCTTTAAATGTATTCTTAAATTGTTTATTCTTGAGAGTTGCCTAAGTGGATATGACATGGCCTAGTGATGTGTAAATTTTTGTGTGTGTCATTTGACACTTGTGTTTGTACTTAAGGCCATGACATGTCAAATTGGGAATGGTTGTCCATCTACCTAGATTAGTACATTGGTGAATCCCCATATGCATACCTTGGGTTGGCAGATGGGAGAGTGGTCACCTCATTGAAATTCGAAAATCCTCTTAGAATGGACTTTTAGAGGGGTTGTGGAGTGTCCAAGGGTGTTTTGGGGTCATTTTTAGGTAGCCCACTTGTTATACCAATAGTTAAGGGTCTTTTTAAACCTAGTATAGCCCCCATTTGATCATGTGGCCCTTCCAAAAAGTTGATTTCCCAATTTGGACGAAAATCAACTCTTGTGAGTCTTGACTTGGGTAGAACACCATTCCATATTAGTGTTAAGACATGATTCACCTTTTTGGAAGCTCCTTTCTTAGTT
>MU226470.1:451710-473320 GCA_018584345.1 Thuja plicata
GCACAAAATCATTCTACAAAAAAAAATAGAGGCAACTCTAGGGTTTGTGGAGGGAGAGATAAGAAAGGGAGAAGAGTTAGTAAGAAAGTGTTTTAGCCATCTTTATTTCAAACCCTAACCCTAATTTAAAATTAGGGTTAGGATTTCAAATTGAGATGGGAATAGAAGGGGGAAACTTTTTGTTTCCTTTAAGTATTATATTTTATTTTCTTTTGGTTATTAGTTTCTTTTAATGGGAAGTTTACATTCCCTTATTTAGTTTATTTTAGGTAGTTTAATTAAGTCACTGGATGATTATGTAAATTGTATAGTTGAAGGGATGAACTAAGTAAATGATTTAATGATGATAATTAAATATTAATAAAGGGAATGTAAGAGATTAATTTAACATTAGTAGAATAACTTATAGCGAATTTATGGGGTGGAAATTTGACAAATTATTTAATAAATTTATGGAGACGTTTAGTAAATTAAATCATTAGGGACCTATTGAACGGTTTAAGTTACGTCAATAAATTGATATTTTAAATCTTTTATCCGACTTATCTAATCTTGACATTTAAATTAGGAGAACTTTCTTCGAAAACCAAATTCGACCAGTCTATTGTTAATTGACAGTTAAATGCATAAATTGAAATTTGATATAGGGGAAGATTTAATTAAAGTTTTTTTTAATAAAACTTAGGGACTTATAATGTTATTTTTATGTGGTCAATATATGTGGCCAGTATACTGACTAATATAAAAATAATATTACAAAAGTGCCCTAACCTAGAGGGATTTAAATTAACATGGAATCCTTTAGCATTTAAGCAACCCAAATTTTTGAATAACCCTGAAGACGAAGTATAGAGATTTTCTCTCTCTTTCTCCACATCATCAAACTCTATTACTCATTAATTGGGATGACTCGTAAAATTAAATAACATCACCTTGTGCATCGAATCCTTTAGTAGATGTTTAGGGTTAAGGGAGGTTGACACTTGTCATGATTCCCCTTACACCCTCTTGACAATTTCATCACTATTTAACTTCTCTTAAAAAAAAAAAAAGTTGTTGCATTTTTGGATGCAAAATTTTGGGCATGACAGTCGGCCTAGAATAAGAGTTTTAGTAAAATTTGAAGGTTGGACACCTTTCCTATATATAATGACATCTATCTTATGAAATTTACATTCTAAAAAGTAAATGAGAAAACAAGCATGAGCGAACATTGCTAATACATCTAACAAAGAAGATCTATTAGCAGAGTTGATTAAGAAGTAAACCCTAGAGGAATCAAATATATTGAGATTATCTATTATGGGTGAGAAGATTGAGTTAATCAATGGATTAGAAGAGGAGGAACCTGAATATAAATTGACATCAATGAAAGCAACATAAATGAATTAAGGAGGAGCACTATCTTAGTTATCGAGTATAGTTATATTAATAGATGACGTCAAAGGTTATATTCAACGCAAGTTGATTGAGATCAGAGATGAAGAGATAAGTACAACCTAAAAGGAATGACATAAAGAGGATGAAATGATAAATGAAGAACATGGACATCTGGAAACAAAATTTTTGACACATATCGTGCATATATCAAAGAATTTGGAAGCTGAATGGATTAAATACGTATTAAGTAGAATACACATAGACTACATATGGTTGGAAGGAGGTAGACAAGTTGAGGTCACTAAGGAAATCATCTTTGTAGTAATTAGATTATTGGCTACTGGAAATAAATGCGTTAAGAAACTAGATTCTGGAACATAAATTGAAGGAATAGTAAGATATAAGCAAGATCAGAAAACCTTTGTTGCAAGCAACATTGTGGATAAAGAAATGAAATTTTTATAATTGGTTATCAGATATAAGATTTATTAGGAAAATAAATTAGACAACATATCTGGAGGAGAATTACAAGTTGCATATGAAATTGTTACATATGAAACAAGTTTGATCTAGTAGAAATGATGAGATATCAATTGATGATGAATATGAGGAAAATCAAGAAAAAAGGATTGAAGTTTGGAACTTATTCATATGTATATTTTTCTATGTACAAAGATATTTCCCAAGCATTGGTAAAGTAAATTGGATAGTAGGTGAACTAGTTACAAAATAGAATAATAGGTATATTGAACAATTGGGAAGGAATTCCAATACAATAATGTGGAGTTGTTTTAGAGAATTTCAAACTAAAATGTATGGAAGATATCAGATACCACCTCAAATTGTTAAGGAATATGAGAAGGATATATGTTTTCTAGTAAGTACACAGACATGCATAATCAAAGAAGTAGAACCACAAGCTTCATGACTACAACCTAAAGGATATGAGATAAATAAAAATGAATTGATCACAAGTATTAAGAAATTATTAGATCAACCTAAGGATAAGAGAGCTAATCAGTTTGGAACATATGAAGAAGTTTACAGAAGGATCATATCAAAAGAAAAGAAGTCAAAAGAAGAAGCAAGAAATAGAGGGAGAAAGAAGAATTTGACCACAATGCGTGAGACTTATGCTAAGATTAAGCAAGATAAACTAAAAAAACCAAAGAAAATAAGATCTAAAATAGTAGAAGAAAGTACAAGATCAGGAATACTGAGAACAGTTAATGAAATAGAAAAAGGAATAAGAGAACATGTACCTATTAGTCACATACACGAAATCAAGTACATAACATGGACATAAGAGAAGAAAAACATAGAAGATGCAATAATATTTTACTTTCACAAGTTTAAAAGATATCCAAATGAGTTAAGACTGACAAATTCTGAGGAAATACTTGACAAAATCAATACAAGATGGAATGAAGCCACAAAAGAAGAAAACTTAAGAAGAAAAAGAAATTTGATTATCAAAAAACCATAAACAAGCATATAAGAAATTGAGTTATTAATGACGAAGTATGAAGACAAATTTCTTAGAAAGACTAGAACAACCAAATTACTAGTAGGATTACAGAAAGAAGTAGAATAAGATGCATTATAGAGATGGAAGATGATTTTTACTATCGATAGAGAAGACATCCCGAAAAGTGAAGGGAAAGAGACCAACCTATTGAAATACAAGATGAATTTGATGAGTATATAAGTACAGAAGAAAATGAATATCTTGAGGAACAATTTACACCAGAACATACAAATGAATACAGTAGAACTGAATAGGAAATACATACTATCGATATAGCACCTTCTATCAGTGATTTATCTCAAAATGAGGAAGAACAAGAAGCAAGAACTTTACAAAGCATGACAATGATGAAAACATCACAAGATAAAAGAAACAAAGATTCAGAAAGTGAAGAGATTGAAGACCTAGATGAAAGACATGAATTGGGAATTTTGAAGAAAGATCCAAACAAGTGACATTATAAGGATAAGATATTATATGCAGAGAAATACAGGGAAAAGACAATTATAGAGAACAAAGTCAGGGAGAAACAAAAGAATAAGATTCTAAGGAGAACAGTAGAAACATTTTCAAGCCAACTCCCATCAATCACGATTGATGAAAATGAATCAGCAACATAATAATTAAGAACATTTGTAAACACAATCAAAAGGAATCAAAATATCAAGGAAGAACTCAGAGGAAAGATACACCACAAATCATTTACTGACAGAAGCATAACTCAAATGACTAAAGAAACATAATTATTATCAGAGAGACTGGAAAATATGAAGGAGAAAATATATATAGTAACTGAGATCACAAAGAAACTACTTATAGGTAATAATATATCAATTGAGGAATCATGTATGATAAGTATATTTATGGATATGATGCAAAAATAAATACATGCTACATATAATTTTCTAAGCATAATGGAAAAGAATGACAAAGAAGATACTATCAATAGAATGATAAATATAAAGATCCATATCACAATGATTAATCATCTACTAGAGAAATGGAACATAGTTTTGGGAGGAATACATGCAGAAGGAGCAGGAAAAAACTAAATACTATAGCTCAGTTACATTTTATGTTTTTGACACCTTTGGCATTGTTGTCAAAGGGGGAGAATAATGACTGAAGAGAATAAGGAGGAGATGAGTAAAGAAGAGTGATGAGTAATGACAAATACACAAGCTGGAGGGAGTATATAAAAAGGAGGAGAAACACATGAAGACACATCAAATGATGAACAATCAGAAGTATGATGTTAGAAAGGCTTTTCCATCAATGCCAAAGGGGGAGATTGTTACTTGAAAAAATCCTCTATAGGATAAAGAATGATTTTGATAATATTTTCATTTCTAGAAACTAATACCAAGGATAATCAACTACACATCAAGTATAAATTTTATCAGAAATAAGGTTATGAGTATCGACAAATTTTATCAGAAAGCTTTATCGGCGAGAAGAAAAGAGAAGACTAGAATCGAGGATGAAATTCTATTATCACATTGGCCTATGAAAGAATTGTGAAAAACTAATTAGGGAAAAAATGTCAGCCATATATGTGGACATATTAGATCAAGACAATAATTTAAAAAAGGAGATCAGAGAGAGAAAGAGATATAGTATGATGATGAAGATACAGTAAAGTGAAAATGCAAAATAGGTGAAGCACAGAGAAGTGTAAATCAGAGGAGAAAAGCATAACAAGACTTGACAATATTTGGGAAAAAGAATTCACATGTCAAATTTCTTGTTGATTTATTCCTAACAGTTTGACAACAAGATTGTGAAATCCTTTAATCAGGTAGTCTCTAACCAAACTGAGATGTTCTATTCAGGAACTTATTGTAAATCCTTTAACAATGTGAAAAATGTATAAGTGGGATAAAATCCTTTAACCAGGTTACTCCTAATAGGTTATAATACTTTAATAGGTCTTTAGATATATCCCATAATTGGGTAAGCATTTAACAATGCTTTTGTAAGCTCTTAACTGAGCACCTTATTATTGCAGTGATAAGTTGTGGGTTCCATACCCACTGCAGTTTTTCCCTCTCACCAAGGGTTTTCTCTAATAACAAAATATTTTGTTGAGTATCTGAATGTTTATGTTAATGAACTTGGTAAATTTCAAAGCTATCAGTTATTTGTTATCGGTTAATGTTATAATAGTTATCGGTTTAAAATAAAATAGATATCATTATCGGTAAACATAAGAGTAAGAAGTTTGAGATTGATAGGGTTAAAGTGTGAATTATCTAAGGTATTGATTCATCCCCCCTCACATTCCCTCACCTAAATATTTATAACAATTGGTATCATATCTTTTACCTTTGTTATTTGTGTCATTGTCAGTAACAAACCAATATCTACAATTGTAGGCAACATGATCAAACTTTGAGGAAATGTAGCATGGTAGTGAAAATGGTCTCCAAGGTTCAGTTCTTCATTGTCTCTTTTTCTACAATTTGATGTTGTATGTCCTTCTTTTGCACATTTAAAACATGTAACAGAGTTGTTTTCTTCCATTCTCCGATAGTGTACACCATTTTCCTCGTTGTTGGTGTTTAGTTTCTGCACTCTTCAACTTTATGTCCATAGTGATTACATTTATAAAAATATCCATAGAATTTTCTCTTAGATGATCCAGTAATGGTTTCATATTTACATTCATATTCTCTATGTCTAAGCTTGTTGTAGTTATAGAAATAATTGTTAAAAGATGTGTTCTTAGTAGGATTTACTTATTTACTTTGACAAACGTTTGTTGTGTGACCATATTTTCCACAATTATAACAAGTAGGATTATAGGGTTTCCTACTTTGTATATCACTTATTTCTCCAAATTTTGATGGTTCTCTGATCTCCATAGTGATGTTGCCAATATGTCCCAATCTCGTTATGTCACCAGGTTTTCTCTGATTTTTTAGTTGTTCATCAATCCTCTACATACTTTGTTTGAATCTTCTGAGTCTTGCATTGATTTAATTTTCAACTGTCAGATTGTTCTTCAAGTCATCGTTCTCTTTCTTTAGTCTTTGATTTTCTATTTGTAGTTGTAAATTCATGTTACCAGTAATTTCTAATAATTCTATTTTTGTATGAATCTCTCTCTGTTGTCTTCCCAGTAATATGTCTTTTCCAATAATTATTTCTTCGACATCTCTCTTTTATGTTTCAAAGAATTCCTTTCACACTTTTGATAGATCACATTCTCTCCGATATTTATGTCATCCTCAAGGCTTGAATTTCATGTTATTTCTTCATATGACTAAATTCTTCAATTAATTCATTCTTCTTTTTCAATAGATTGGCAATAGAAGCATTTGCTTCCTCAGAATTGGTACTTCCTTCTGATAACTTTTTAATGTCATCCAGGCTCATATTCAATTTCTTAGTTAGTTCCTTCCTCTTTGACAATTATGTCCTAAGTTTGTCTTTCAGGTCATGGATCTATTCACTAGCATCTTCTAGAGCTCCATATAACTCTTTCTGGTACCTATAAATTTCCATTATCCCAGATCTACTCCAAGCTGTTAAAATTTTCTCCTAGAAAACCAATATGCTCTGATATCAATTGGTGGAAAGATTTAGGTAAGGGATTGAGAGGGGGGTGAATATATACCTCAGATAATTCACACTTTAACCCTATGTAGATGCAACAAAAATTAGGAAATCTAAAAATATTAGTATGAGGTGATTATCGGTGAATTTATGTTACTATCGGTACAAAAGGTAAACTATCGACATACAATAGTTGAGTTTTAGTAAAAAGTGAATGTTTGACACCTTGCCTATATATAACAACATCTATCTTATGAAAGTTACATTCTAAAAAGTAAATGAGAAAACAAACCTGAGTGAACATTGCCAATACATCTATCAAAGAGGATCTATTAGTAGAGTTGATTAAGAAGTAAACCCTATAGGAATCAAATATCTTGAGATTAGCTATTATGGGTGAGAAGATTGAGTTAATCGATGGATAAAAAGAGGAGGAACTTAAATATCAATTGAAATCACTAAAAGAAACATAAAGGAATGAAGTAGGAGCACTATCTTGGTTATCGAGTAGATCTATATTAACAAAAGACATCAAATATTATATTCAATGCAAGCTAAGTGAGATTAGAGATGAAGAGATAAGTACAACCTACAAGGAATTATATAAAGAGGATGAAATGCTAAACGAAGAATATGGACATCTAGAAACAAAATGTCCCACACATAGCATGCATATATCAAGGAATTTGGAAGCTGAATGGATTAAATACGTAGAATACACAGAGTACATATGGTTGGAAGGAGGTAGAAAAGTTGAGATCACTAAGGAAATCATCATTGTAGTAACCAAATTATTGGCTACTGGAAATAAATGTGTAAAGGAACTAGATTTTGGAACATAAATTGAAGGAATAGTAAGATATAAGAAAGATCAAAAAACCTTTGCTTCAAGCAACGTTGTGGATAAAGAAATGAAATTTGCATCATTGGTTATCATATATAATATTTATCAAGAAAATCTATTTGAAAACATATCTAGAAGAGAATTATAGGTTTCATATGAAATTATTACTGAAGGAAACAAGTTTGATCTAGCATAAATGATGAGATATCAACTAATGGTGAATCTGAGGAAAATCAAGAAACAAGGATTGAAGTTTGGAGCATTATTGGTATGTATATTTTTCTATGTACAAATCTATTTCTTGGGAATTGGTAAAGTAAATTAGATAGCACGTGAACTAGTTATAAATCAGATTAATAGGTATCTTTTTTCTATCCCTGCTCATGTTTTTAGTTTTTTGGGGCTTTTTGTAGGGTTGTAAGCCTTCTTGGCTTTTTTTCTTTCCTTTCTGGGTGCTACGACACAGTTTCAACTGAACTTTGTTGAATATTTGTAAAAATCTTGTTATAGGTTTCGGGTCCTTGCAAAACCTATTTTATGTAATCAGAACAATTGGGAAGGAATTTCAATATAGTAATGTGGAGTTTTTTATAGATAATTTCAAACTAAAATGTATGGAAGATATCATATACCACCTCAAATTGTTAAGGAATATGAGAAGGATATATGTTTTCTAGTAAGTAAACACATGCATAATCAAAGTAGTAGAACCAAAAAATTCATGGATACAACCTACATGATATGATACAAATGAAAATGAATTGATCACAAGTATTGAGAAATTATTAGATCAACCTAGGGATTAGAGAGCTAATCAGTTTGGAACATATGAAGAAGTTTATAGAAGGATATTATTAGAAGAAAATAAGTCAAAAGAAGAAGCATTCAGTACATTGAGAAAGAATAAATCAACCACAATACTTGAGACTTATGCTAAGATTAAGCGAGATAAACTAAAACAACTGAAGAGAACAAGCTTTAGAACAATAGAAGCAAGCACAAGATCGAGAATATCAAGAACAATTAATGACATAGAAAAATGAATAAGAGAACATAGAGCTATCGGTCACATACACAAAAGAAAGTACATAACATGGACATAAGAAGAAAAGAAAAAACATAGAAGAAGCAATAGGATTTCACTTTCACAAGTTCAAAATATATCCAAATGAGTTAAGGCTAAACATTCTTGAGGAACTACTTGAAAAATCAATAAAATAGGGAATGAAGCCTCAGAAGAAGAAAATTTAAGTAGAAAAAGAAATTTGATTATCATAAATTCATAAACAAGCATAGAATAAATTGAGTTATTAATGACGAAGTATGAAGATAGATTTCTTAGAAAGACCAGAACAACCAAATTACTAGTAGGATTACAAAAAGAAGTAGAAGAAGATGCATTATAGAGATGGAACATGATTTTACTATAGATAGAGAATACATCCCAATAAGAGAAGAAGGGAAAAGAGATCAACCTATTGAAATTCATGATGAATCTGATGATTATATGAGTATAGAGAAAGACAAATATCTTGAGGAACAATTTACACCAGAACATACAAATGAATACAGTGGAACTGAACAGGAAACACATACTACCAATATAACATCTGCTATCGATGAGTTATTTGAAAATGAGGAAGAACAAGTAGCAAGAACCACTATAGAAGCACTGCTATAAAAGGTGAGTGGAAATGATTTTTTGTCCATGATGAATGGATTTTTTGGGTATAATCAAGTGAAATTGAAAGAATCAGAATACTATAAGACATCATTTACTACACCACGGGGGACTTATGTGTATGCCAGGATGCCTTTTGTACTTACCAATACTGGGGCTACCTTTCAAAGGGCTATGGATGTAGCCTTTGAGGGTTTAATTTATGTCTTTTTAGAAATCTATCAGGATGATCTAAAAGCATATTCAAAGAAAGAAGAGGATCATTGTAACTATTTGGAGAAGATTTTCCCGTGAGCCTTGGAGTATGGTATATATCTTAACCCTAAAAAATGTTATTTTGGAGTTATAGAGGGGAAGCTACTTGGACATATTGTGTCCAAGGAAGGAGTAATAATAGATCCTAAAAGAATATATACCATTGATAGGATTCAAATTACAATGACAGTCAAGGCTATACAATCATTTTTTGGGCAAATTAATTTTGTAAGAAGGTTTGTCTCTAACTTTTTTGAAATTATTAAACCTATTGCAAAAATGTTGAAAAGGGGAGCATAAATTAAGTGGAATAATGAGGCCTTGGAGTCATTTGCAAACATCAAGAAGGATATCAAAGAAGCTCCAATTCTTAACTCTCCCGACTTCACTATGCCATTTTAGATCTTTTATTATGCTTCATACCACACCATAGAAGCAGTAATGTTGCAAAAAAATAAGAAAGGATATGAACAACCTCTATCATTTTTGAGAAAGTACTTGCAAGCATCAAAATTAAATTATGATTTAGTTGAGAAACTAGCTTATGGTTTGGTAAAAGAAGTCAAATCTTTCATTCCATACCTTGTAGGGGTGGCTATGGTTGCTTATGTGCCAAATGCTGTTGTTAAGGATATTTTCAGACAATAAAAGACTACTGGGAAAAGATATAGATGGATAAACTAGGTACAAGAGTTTAATATAGACATTGAAATAACCAATTGGTAAGGGTACTAGGCATTGCTAAGCTCATAGATGAATCTAACTTAGAAGTTTCTCAAGTGAATCAAGTTGAGAGTGAAAATGCAGAGGTGAGAATTGAAAGATGTATTTGGTATAATGATATAGTTTATTATTTGAAACATGAAATATAGAGAAGAGTTGTTTGATAGTAAAAAAAAAACCATTAAGCTTCAGGAATCTAGGTATGTGCTTATTCAGGGAAACTTTTATTGGAAAAATAGTGATGGTATTTTGATTTTTTGTTTGGATACATATCAGGTTGACACAAATATCAAATAATTCCATGGAGTATGTGGTGGACATTTCTCAACAAAAACAACCCCTCATAAGATCCTTAGAGCATACTACTTCTAGTCATCCCTTTTTAAAGACTTTTATGCATATATTAGAAAATGTGAAGCATGTCACAAAATTTCAAGAAAATTGAAATACAATGGTGCATTCCCTCTCAAACCACTTCAAACCGAGGAGCCATTTTAAATGTGGAGAATTGATTTTATAGGAGAAATTTTAGAAAATTCTAGTGTAGGACATATGTGGATTCTTGTGGCCACAAACTATTTCAAAAAATTGGTAGAAGCCATACAAGTGAGACAATCTACTAGAAAAGTGGTAATCAAATTTTTGATGGAAAATATCTTGACCAGATTTGGGGTTCCAAATAAAATAATAGCAGATAACGAGATGCGTTTTAGGTCTAAGGAGTTTTCTAATTTTTTCAATTCATATTGAATTGTAGTGTCTTATTCTTCACCATATCACCCACAAGGGAATGGAGAGGCTGAGTTGAGAAATAAAAACATATTAAAGATAATTAGAAGGATGTTTAACAACAATAAGAGAGCTTGGGATTCCAAGTTAACTTAGAAGTGTGGCATGACAAAATCATAGTGAAGAAGTCAACATGATACTCTCCATATGAATTGGTATATGGACAACAATGAAATTGCCTCCACAATTTATTGCTTGTTTATCAATTTATTAAAAAAAGAGAAATTGGATGATTTAGATCCTATGGAGGATATGATGAATGCACTAAGTGAATGAGAAGAAGTCAGAAGAGATGCACAAAAATAGAATATCAAGAAGAACCAATAGATGAAATAGCTGGATGATAAGAGGATGAGTTACATATCTTTTCAAGAAGGTGATTGGGTATTCAAGTGGAATGCCAAGGACCAAGACAAAGGGAAGCATGGTAAATTTGAGGCTTTATGGTTGGCTCCATATATCATTATTGAAAAGGGAGGAGAACATTCTTACTTCTTTCAAGACACTAATGGTCACACTCAAGAGTTTTACATATTAGTGTTGGTGTTTTTTTATTGGATTTCATGTTTTTTTTTTGTTGTTGGTCTTCTTTCCAGAGATAATTGAATTTTTTCTATACTTGCAAGGAGCATACGTCCTCAGAAAGAGCCACTCTTGGGTCACTCTAAAATTTTGTATCCTGAAGCATAAATGCTATCTAAAAATAAAGAGCATGGGAATATTGAACTAGTTAGAATAATAAATTTTCTTAAAATGAGTAGTAAGGATCATTTCTCTATTTCACGGGTCATGAATTCAACAGTAGCGAAATGGAAATTTTTTGCATTTGCGTGAGGGTAGAAAGCAAAGTTGGCAAGATATCAATTTTTTTCTATTGCACGGGAAACATCAAATAGGAATATGAAATAGAGATTATTTTCTATTTCATGGAGGACATATTATTGGTTAGTGAAAAGGAAAAAAGGTGAACATTAATTAGAAACGTTGTCGTGATGACATTTGAAGTATACTAATAGGTTTTTTTGCATATTCGAAATGTCTCATAAATAGTGTTAGAAGTAATTGAACATTAAATTGATCGATTATAAAAAAGGTGAAGTGATCTAGCTCAAATTTTCAAATACATTGTAGATTCAACTGAGCAAGTGGAGTGAATGGAGCTAGCTAAGAAGGTACATACTTGCACACCTCAAACCAGTAAGTAAAACTCTCTTCTGAGCCTGTAAATTGTTGAGTTTTAAAAATTTCTAAGAATAAGGAAGGAAATAATAATAAAGATATCTATGAGAAAGAAAAAAACACACAAAGAGAGACCCCTACAACACACATTAATTATCCTACTACCAGGGTCAACAAATATAGGCACAAAGAAAATTTTCTTATATGAGTAGAAAGAGTGTAGGGACTCAACAATCTTGATCACTAGGGGGACTTTATTTTGGTTTTTTTGTGCATATAGAGATGAGAAGAAACCTAGATGAAACCCTTGGAAATTGGATTTGGAAAAGGTTATAATACCAAATATAAGTGTTAATGTGGACCTTATAAGTGTATTAGTTGAGAAATAAACCAGACACAAAAAACAATAAGAAAAGTGGATGTAATGCCTTTGGTAGTTATATCTAGAGCACATGTAGAGGAAAGTTTTAACTTGAGAAAAAAAGCATTGACTAAAATTGATAGAGAGTCCTTTGTAATTTATTATGAGAGAATAGTGAAGAGTGTAGGGTTCAAGGGAGTTTAATATTTTATGAAGAGAGGCATCAACAGTTAAATGATCCCAATAGATAATAAGGGCCCTTATTTGACAAATAGTTTCATGGGTTTCTTTCAGAACACATACTTTGCATGGGATCAATTGTGTGGAGAAGATACTAAGTCAAGAATGCCTCTAGATTTTATTTATATCTCAATGAGAATTCAAAACCCTAATTGTTATTTAGAATTTGATTTCACTGCTGAGATTGAGAGGTTATTGCATTAGCAATTGACAAGATGGAAAATGACCAAATCATTCAAAAATTACTCTTTGTTATTGAATATAGTTTTGTACCAAAATATTTCAGAATTCAAAATGTTGAGCATTTTTTTTACCCAAGCCAACTTGCGAGGATCTCAAGATTCGATTTCCTCTTGAAAGAATAACAAAGTTATTCCCAAGTTTCTCCGGGGTCGGGTCACAACCTGCTTGGTTACTCAGTTGAAGATAAATGTGAATGTTCATGAGTAGGCCTTTGCTGGTACATTCAAGACATCAAATTGCAAAACAATCTTTAGTACTTTTTTTGGGGGTTTCTATTTTAACAAGATTTTTGATTAACAAAAAGTGCAATTTTGTATTTCAAGGTGATTACTTTTAGACTAAGAAAAAATTCAAAGGAGAAAGGTAACAAGAAGTAAAGTAAATTACTAAAATGAAATCCCACGAACATAAACTGCTGTAAACCCTTCCTTGTGAATTGAATGGTGGGGAGATTTGGAACAAACCCAAGAGGTATAAATCAGACAAAGTCTCAATTCTATACCTGATGGATGTAAGCAATTGGAGAGAAGATGAATTCACTCATGCAAGATATTCAAAATCTATCAAATTGTCAAGCCACCGAGATGTGTGCACCCATGAGAAAGAATTATCATCAATCCAAATAGATGATCCCTTCCATCCATTCGTCACAGCAAGGTGGATAGACAACAACAAAGTCTAACTAAGGTAAATGCGAATTTGAAACACAACAAAACATGAGGCTATTTGAAAATAATAAATAATGTACGCACACATTCACCAATTTGCATAGAGTGAAGCAATTAACACACCACAAATGAAGCACAAAATGTAGATCTTTATTGTATTAAGAATTCAACCCTTTTTTACATTGATTTGATTACAATATATAGATTTTTTGATCTACCAACTCTGAATGCCAAAATTAGGGCATCAGAGAGTCTAAATTTATGAAAATAAACTAAAACTAAAGCTTATCTAAAAAATAAACTATTTTTAATGGATACTAAATAGCTTGCATGGATTTTAAATCCATTTACAATCAGTTTTTCCATGCAAGAGGGATCAAACTCGCCAAGAAAGAAAGAGAAAGAAGATAGGGTTTCTTCTATGAACTAGAGTCTTCTTCTTGGCACTTGTATTTATTCCTTGGATTCTTCATCTGGAGGTTCTTCTTGTGGTGGGAAATGATAGGGGGCCATTAGTACTTCAAAAAAAAACTCAAGTTAACCATCAATCTGATCTTGAGTTCAACTGGCATACAAAAAGGTGATCTCGCTGGAAGAACTCAGATTATCGGCCCCTGACCTCTACTCCAAAGTTTTAAATGCCCAAAATTTTATAAGTGTCAAACCACCCCAAAGGTCTAAAATTTTTGGCACTTTCAGAGGGTGAAAGGTAGAAAAATACAGAAATCTAAAAGGCCAAAAAAATTGGGAGGCCAAAAGGCCAAAAGCTGCATTGTTTGAGGAGGGCCGAAAGGCCGAAAACCTACCTTTGGTTAAAAATTGCTAAGTGTTGAAACTTCATTTTCCAAAAAATTTCAAGGGGCACGAGGAGTCAGTTTGGGAATACTTCTAGATGTGCAGCCTGGAGCCTCTCTATGATCTCCTAAACTTCTTTGTAGTTTATCTCCTTTTTTACCTTATTGAACTTTTGTTCTTGCTTCTCTTTGAATATGGTCAATTCAGAAGATAAGAACTGGATCTCCTCTTCTTGTTCTGACATCCTTAACATCTCTTCTTTTGAATAGAATAGCTATTGTAGGGCCTCCTTGGTACTAATGCCTTCTAGAATGTCCCTGAACAATTGGACCACTTCCTTTGATGGTTGTAAGATATGTTTATCTTCATCTCGATACAAGTCAAGGCCAATTCCTATGAAGAAAAGATCTATTTATTATAACCATTCCAAGACCTCTTTTTTCTTCTCCAATATGGAGGCTTGAAATTTCTTATAGACCTTAATGATCTTGGCCATCCATTTGTTTGATGGCCTTTTCTCTATGCTACTTAAAGTCCCCTTTCCAATCTGCACTTGCTTGGATAAAGGATGGGGTCACACTTGCCAGCAAGTCTAGGGTGTTCCTTTTCTTTAATACTACCGACAATGAGGCCTATGGGCAACTTGGGTCAATAGGATTGACCATCTTGTGAATGAATTTCTTCAAAGCTTCATTTTGTTTTGTTAGTGATTTTATGGTTTCCTCATCTTTTCTCATGAACCCTAGAGCATTCTTAAGCCCTAAGGTTGCCAATGTTTTTTCTCCCTTCCTTGGTGGGCTCCCCCAAATCCACCTCTTCAAATGTGTAATCTTCTGGACTTGCTTGTGTTTGAGAGGTGCTCATTGAAGGAACTACAACTTTTTCCTTTCAGTGACCCCATGCATCTTGGGTGACATGGGACATTGTCCGTGCTGGTAATGAAACCCCTATTTGGTGGAAGGCTTTCCCTATAGAAGCCATATTTGTATCTTCTCCCTCATCCTCATTTGTGTAAGTTATTTTCCTCAACTAAATCTCTTTAGTGAACCATGTAGGTTTACTAAATGTGGTGACTAGCTCACATAGGGAAACCTGAAGGACTGAATCCAAGTTCTAGGATCCCAAGGTTATGTCATCATTTGACCTTGCTTCTTGTTCCTTTCCCTAGTCACCCTCTCCCTGATTCATTCCTTCTCCTTGTCCTTCTCCCTCTTCCCTTTCCTCTTCTACATTTTCTTCTTCTACTGCCTTATCTTGTTTTTCCTTATCTTGGTTTCCATCTCTTGAGGAGCTAATCAACATTTCTATATCAAGACTAGTCATGATTTTCAATGTAGTCCTGAAAGGTGACATGACTTCTGTACTTACTGACCCTCCAAGGGTTGGGATGGAGCAAGGAAAAGAGACTAATGGTGGTGGAGTAGGTGTAAGAAGAGCTAGATCGGGAAGTGGGAGAGTAGTAGTTGGAGGAGAAGTTGGTGTTGGAGTTGGGAGTAATGGTGGTGAAGTAGGAATTAGAGGTAGGAAAGTAGTTGGTGGAGTAGGAATGTGAGGTAGTGGAGTGGTAGAAGGAGCCTCTCTTATGGACTTATCCCTTGTTAGGTCTTGGTTTATTAGGGCATATTAATTTATAGACCCTTGGTCTATGTTAGAGATCACCTCTGTGATAGGTACGTTAGGTGATAGATTGGTGAATTGAGTGGGAGGTAGAGTGAGGGTTACCTAGGGATGGAAGAGTGATGGAGCTCTTGTGTAATACCCTACTACATAATCTAAGATATCTTTCCCTTGATCCAAAAATCCCTCTAGACCTTCAAAGTTAGATATCTAGAATTCATCTGATCCTAAGGCCTCCAAAGGATTGTCTTTCTCCTTAGGGTCCTCTATATATTTCCTAGTAGTTTCCATTTCCTTTCACTTTTGGGATCTTGTCCTTTTGACTAGAGGTGCTTCTTCCCCTTCTTCTTGTTCTTCCTATAAGGTCTTTAATTGGGGAGATGCAGAAGTTCTCTTCCTTTTATACATTTTCTTACCCTTTTTGGTAATAGGAGGAGATTGGCCAGAAGTGGAAGGGCCTTCATCTTGCTGGGCCTACAATGATTGCACTAGAGGATCTATTTGTCCAATAATTCTACTCTTTGGAGTTTTGTGCCTCAGATTTGACCCATATTCTACCACGCGCTCGTGGCCATATGCCATGCTTGGCTTCTGTAGGGAGGCTTTCTTATACTAAGGCACTGTATTTTTCTCCCCATGTTGTTTATTCACCTTCTTGGATGGATCAATTAGTCTCTTCATCAGGATTGGATCCATCTTATAAGGCCTTTGGATCCAATTTTTAGTTGTTTGAAGAACATGATTATCTCATAACTCAATTTCATCATTCTCTTCTTTATCAACCTTGAAATTCATTATGGGACTATCATATATCTTATCCAAAGTGTAAATTACCTCTAATACTCTATCTGAATCCTTCTCCCAAACCTTCAGGGGAATTAAGGTCTTCAAGGTATGATGTGCAAGGGTAAGGGACATCCTACAATAGTCCCTGATCCTGGCCTCATTATCCTTTACACAATTGATCTAGTGATCTTCAAGATGCGTTTCATGGATATAGAACCTGCCAATGATGTGGTTGTACATGACTATTGGGTTGAACCTAGGCTAGACTATTTTGTAAAGTTGTAGTGGCCATTCATCCCATTTGAAGGCCAAGGATTTGCAAACCTTCATATCTTGTAAAGTGTATGGTCCCAAAAGAATAGGGAAGTCCCACCAATGTTTCTTCTTGTACTTTATATTCTCATAAGCATCAGCTAGCTATCTAGCCATTTCCAAAGTGATTATCCAATCAGATAGATATCTGGGTAACTTCTTAGGCTTCAAAGTAGACCCCACCACCTAGATGTATGTGAATGTCTTATATTGTATGTAGTAGGCCCCAATGGCCCTCACCTTGGCAGTTGCTTCTACTGACATCCTTTTTGAAAAATCACCTTCAATAGATCAGATGATTGTAAAGATGAAGGCATCATTAACTATCCTGTAATCAGGGATGTCTTCTAACATGCTTGTCATTTTCATCAACTACGACTATAAAATTGGGGGCCAGGATGTTCCCCCTTTTGGTGAGTCCTGGGTATTTTTTCTATGTTGCTAATAAGTACACCATGTAAGTGATCATATAGAATTTAGGGTTGTACTTTACTACAAATAGTTGTTCATCCAACCTGTCGCTAATGATGGTTCCCTAATCAAACCTAGACTTACAAGATCTGATCTTCTCTATTACAAGGATCATCTAATTCTCCATTTGGATAGACTGAGGTAATCCATATACCTAGCTTAGTAGTGTTATGGCTGCATGGATATCATCTTTCATGTACCCCCTCTTGAGGTCTATCTTGTCCAGTCTATTTTTGGGGATAGGTTTCTTGAGGTAATTCTTATTGACAATGTCATATGCCTCTTCCCCTTTTTTTTTGAACCATCGATTGCCTTTCCTATGAAAAAGTCATAGAACTTGTCTATACCTTTGTGGAGGTGGAAGACCTCTTCTAGTATATCCAGTACCACCCGTCCCTTTGTATTTTGTACCACCCTTTTATCTGAGTCATAGTGGTTTGCCAAAGTCATGATCAACTCGGATGATGTGACAACCACTGGGTGGGCTGCTACATTGACCAGGGCTAACAAGACTAGTGAGGTGCAATCCTCAGATCTCCCAGCTAGTTGGGAATAGCTCATCAGGAATTGATCCCAATCTACATTTCTGATATCAGTTTTGGTGATTTCAATGTGTTTGTTGCCAATCTTTGATGGGAGACTGTTCCCCTTGTATAAGTACTTCATCACTGACGTAGTCCATTTCTCAGGCATTCCTACAAGGATATATTCAAGTATCAATGTTTTATTTGTAGAAGAAACTAAAAAAGAACTTACTAATCTAGGAAAATAAGAGTAAAAAGCTCTCTAAGTAGCTAGAAATGCAGATTTAACACTTTTGGCCCTTTCGGGGTTTTGGATGCCGAAAACTAGTTCAGAATCTAAAAGGGTCAAAAGTGCGAAAGAGTAGTCATTGATGAGAAATACCCGTCGGACCTTTCAACGTGCGAAAGTCCAAAAAGGGTCCTTAAATGTTGAAAGTCCGAACATGATCTTGGAATTTGAAAGTCTGAAATCCTGCAAGGTAGACCACTTTTGTAGATTTGGATTTGTTAGCATTTCGGACACTTCAAAGGTCCAAAATGCCGAAAGGACAAATCTCTGAGGAGCACTTGGGTGAAAAACCTAACCCAGTTTTTGACCTTTCGGAGGCTAAAAAACCTGTGACAAAGGTCACGACGAAGGGAAAAATGGAAAAACCTAGAGAGGGAAGATGTGAAAGAGACATCGAGAATGACAAGATAAGGGGAGGCCTCCCCCACAAGGTTAAGGGTGCAAAAAAACCCTAAGGTTTTGTGGGAGGTGCATGAAACTAGAAAAAACCCTAAAGTGTAAAAAAAAGAAAAAGAGAAATCAAACCCAATAGAAAACACAAAGACAAAGATGAGGGAACCTACATCAAGGGCTAGGAGTGGAAGACGGGAGGGGAACGAGGCTACAAACACAGAGGAAACCTGAGAGGAGAAAAATCACCAAAGTTGCAAAGTTGCGAGGGGCTAAGAGGATGCCAGAAACTAGAAAAGAAAAGTGATTTCACTTTAGGGCTTTAAGCCATTATATAGCCCACCGGGGGGGATGCCAACAATTTTGGTGTTTCGGTGTCCAAAAAACTGAAAGTCCAGAAGTAGATACTTTTTTCCTTTTAGTGTTTTCAGAAGATGAAAACACTGAAAGGGCTGAGCTTCAGCCTTTCGGCCATTTTGTTATTTCAGAGGACTTAAGGTCCTCTGAAAGGTCAAAAAGGCAAAAAGGATTAAAAAGTGTCTTGGCTTTGTTCAATAGGTTGTTAATGAGACTCATTTGTGAGGGACTAGGAGAGGGGACAGACTCAAAAGACCAAAAGACATAAAAAAGAAGGGAGGTCCCCATGGTTAGAGTACCAACATGGGGT
The DNA here is from genome assembly GCA_018584345.1 of Thuja plicata. Classification (NCBI taxonomy): domain Eukaryota; kingdom Viridiplantae; phylum Streptophyta; class Pinopsida; order Cupressales; family Cupressaceae; genus Thuja; species Thuja plicata. The sequence goes on from MU226470.1 coordinate 471,011, forward strand.
GTGTGTTGTGGACCCACAAAAAATAGCCCCAACAAAAGGATGAATGACCAAGGCATTTCTTCATCATCAAGACTCTTCCAAGATGTAGTTTTGTAGTAAAAATAAAACCAAGAAACATATGAGTTAACAATATTTCAATGAATTCTAACTCTGAAGTTTTTTCTAGTCTCCCTAGTGTGTGTTCATGTGTGTCTATTCCTTGACCTTCAATTGCAATAACCTAAATGTTTGTCAGATGTTCCCAACCTTCACCATGTAGACCATGGCTTCCCGGAAAGAGCTTTACTACCAGTCATGCATTCATATCCCTGGTAGAGATTGTCATAGTCACCCTAGTCTTCTCTGTCTGTTGGGATGTAGCATTTTTCTTAAGAGTTCTTGTTCTTTGGATAGTTGTTCTTATCCTTTTTTGGGTACATGAAACATCTGTCACTTGGATGTATGTTTATTCCAAGCATTCAGGTCCATATTTTCTTCTCTGATTGATCCGAGTAGTGATTAGGCAGTGCCACCCATATTCCACACTTGTGACCTCTTTAGGCCACTTTTCCTTTCGTGTGTTCTTTTTTTTCTTCTTATTTTATTTTTTCACTGCCTTCTCATCCATCCATACTTGGGTTCTGGGATCAGTGAGTACCCAAATCCATGCACTAATGCTAGTTACAACTGAAAAATGCTCAAGAAATGAACATTCTCAGGTGCTATTTCTTAATGTCCTTTGGTGATTAGGATGACCGAGCTTTCAACCTCTTCTTGTCTGCCAATGATAGATGCTACCACTTTGTCTTTTGGAGTGTTCTCCATGTTGTATGTTGCCTTGGATAATTTGACTAATAAATACCTCTTCTCCTATTTGGGAACCACTTGGAACAAATCCAAGACACACTTTACCCAAAGAAAAATGAGCCCCAACAAGGAGGAATGACCATAGATAGAAGAAAGGACTAACGAAGGGGATGACAAAAGGAAAACAAAGAAAACAAAAGGACTATGATACAAGGGATGGAAATCAGTCCCACCTAGGATCCAAAATAATGTTTGAGAAATTTCCCACTGACTAGCAATGGGGTCAACTCTCCATTCAAGGTATTGATTCTAAAATTGTTCTCTCCCAAGATTATTGATATTTGATAAGGGTTTGTCCACAATTTTTGGAATTTGGTGTGGCTGTCCAACTTTTCTTTTTCCTTATCCCACATGAGGACAAGATCAGAGATCTTGAAGGCTTTAATGGTGATTCTCTCAATGAGAGAAGAGCATACTTCTCTACCTTTGCACCTCACCCAAACACATCAAGCATGGTCATCACCGAGATAGTTTCACTCCACCAAATCCACAAGTCTTTGGGTTTCTAATTCTCTCAATGAGAGAAGAGCATAATCCCCTAACTAGTAGAAGTGCTAAAGATTAACTTATCTTGCTTCGCTTCCCCAAGTATCCTTCATGCTAGCAAAATCTGGGTTTCAGATTCATTCATGGGCATCACTTCCATGTAATGAAGAGCCTATTGCCCTACTTTGCTATTGGGATCCTTACAAAATTTTAACAAAGCCCTATTTAGACTATGTGAATGAAAAATAGTAAACAAACATGACGTTTTAATATTGTCTTTGACTATCCTCCTGTAAGTAAACCGTTAGAATGTTTTAGCCTTTGACAAGTGAACCTGCAAACCACTGTTATGCTACAGCAAAAAAATCAGAAATAGAAAAACCAGAGTAGAAACAAAAGTCAGAACAGAGAAATAACAGATTACAAATTTTGCATTTTAAATGACTGTCAGCAAAAGTTCGTGCGAGAAAGTACTTCACCGCACGCGAGCAAGTGCTTCAATGTGTGTGAGAAAACTGTTTCTTCACGTGAGAAAGTGCTAAGAAAAGCAATTCTTCACGCGGCTCAGCGCAAAAATTCGCGCGGCTATAGAAAATCTTCGTGTGGCAAGAGAAAAACTTCGCGCGATAATCCGTACCAGTGCAGTACGGACGTACGGCAGAGACTAAAAAAACACAGTCAACAAATTCAAAAATGAGGCCAGAAAATTGATTTTTCTGCCCCACGGTGGGCGCCAAAATGTCTTATGCTGAATGTGGACCTCTTGATTCAACACAAATGCAACATAGTCCTTACACAATCAATGAATTCACAAAGACAAACATGAATTGTTTGTTCTGCGAATGTGATTGAAGCGACCTGTTGCCTCCTAATTAGATGTGATTGTTGCATTTTACCCTCAGAACGAGAGCCAACAACCTGACCATTGCTAATATGGAGGATTTTATAGTGCAAGTAGATGAAGAAAAGCCATTATTT
>MU226470.1:488616-507690 GCA_018584345.1 Thuja plicata
TATGCAAATTTGGGTTTTCTGCATTTGAAACTCAGTCAATTAAAGTCAATTAGGAGAAGAATTTGCCTAATACAATAGGACTTCGAAGATAAGAAAATGCACCAAAATTGATTGATTATTAGGTGCCAATTTTGGGGTGTTACAAAATTTGCCACTCTATTGCCTTATGGATAATAATTAGAGGATAATTTGAGGATTACCTAGTTTTTGAAGTCCCATTGTGTGAGCGAGCCAAAGGAGAAAGAGGGAGCATTGTCACATACCATAGAGAACAACATTCCAAACATAGTTATGATGCACTCCTCTAAGAACTTGGTTACGACCTCTGTGGTGCAATTGTTTAGTGCTTGAGCCTCTGTCCATCATGTGTAGTAATCGGTGGCTTTTAGAATAAATTTTTTTCCTACAGACGAAGGGGTTTTAATCAATCCAACAAAATCTAAGCCCCATTGGGCAAACAGACGTACCTGATATACTAGTTGTAGGGGCATTGCTATATTTCTCTCCCAAGTTGCACTCATTTGGAAAGTGTGGCATGATCTCACGTGCTGGCAGTGTCTTTGAATATTGTTGGCTAGAAATATCCTTCCCTCAGGATTTGGTGAGAATTTTCTTCAGCTAAACCGTGCCCTGTCCCATATTTATCATGAAAATATTATAGGATATGTTTCACCTCCAACCTATCTAGACACCTAAGGTACAAACCCTCATAATTTCACTTATACAATTATCCATTCTTTAGCATGTAGGAGCTTCTTTTGATCTTTAGGGATCTTCTTTGCAAACCATTCATCCCCTCTGGGCAGCGGTTCTACAACAGGTAGTAAACTATGTCTTGATACCATATATCAGTAATCACACCTTGATCAGTGTAGGTCTAACACACTAGACCTTCTTCAACTTTAGAGATCATCTTTTTCAGGCCTTGTCCTCTCACCAATTTCATTGGGTAGATCTCTAGGTCAAACTCTTGGAGGATTTCCATCTATTTTCCTCTTTTCTCTCCTAATTCATTCTACATCAAAAGAGACTTGGCAGCCGAGTTAGGGACTATTCCGTAGACCTTGCTCCTCAAAATGTAGTGTCAAATTTTTTTTACTACTTTGACAAGGGAAAAAGACTATTTATCCAAGTTGGGGTACCTTATCTTAGTATCCTTAAAGGGGAAACTCATAAAGACTATAGGTCTTTCATCTTCACTATCCTTGTTTTGTGTTAGGATGCTTGCGCATGAGTGTTCAGATGTAAAAGAATAGACCTTGAAGGGTAGGGTATAGTCGGGACTGATGAGGACTGGGGCCTTGGAGAAGGCACTCTTTATTTCCTCAAAATATTTCTTTACCTAGATGGTCCACTCGATCTTGGCATCCTTTTTTAACATATCATTCAATGGCTTTACTATTTCTGCAAAGCCATTGATGAACTTCCTTACGATGTTAATCTTCTCAAAGAAAGATTTCAACTCTTTTTGGCTGTGGGTTTGTGTCAAATTTAGGATAGCTTCCACCCTTTTGAGGTCTATGACTATCCCATCCTTTGAAATGATGTGTCGCATCAGCTTCCCTGCAGTTACCCCAAACATGCACTTCTTGGGGTTAAGGGAAATCCCATATTTCTTGCACCTTTGTAGACATTTTATGATGTCGTCTATGTGGTCATATCTTTGCTTCAAAAATACTGTGAGGCCATCCATGTAAATGATAATGTACTTCCCAACTAACTCTTTGAAGGCTATGCCCATGGCCCTTTGGAAAGTGGCCCAGACATTTATCAGACCAAAGGAAATCCATCGGTAGGCAAAGGTTCCCCATTTTGTTGTAAATATTATCTTTAACATGTCCTCTTCCTGCACCATTACTTGATAGTATCCTGAGTAACCATCTAGGAAGGACATCATTTTGGATCCATTGACTATCTGTAATACTTCATTGAGGGACGGGAGAGGGTAGTTTTCCTTTTGGGAGGATTTATTTAGGTTCTAGAAGTCCATGCATAACCTAATCTCACAAGTCTTCTTTCTTGCTGGTACCAAGTTGGTGACCCATGTGGAATGCTAGATTGGAAAAATGATTCTGGTATCTAGTAACTTTTGGACTTCTTTTTGGATCAAGGGCTTTGTAGTAGTGTTTACAGGCCTTTGGCGTTGTCTAAAGGATTTGGAATTTGGTTCTAGGGAGATGTTGTGTACTATGACCGAGGTATCATATGTATTTAATTCTTCATAGCTCCAAGCTATAACATCCCATTATTTGGTGAGGATTTGGACCATTTTATCCTTTTCTTCTTCGGTACCCACTTTGTTGATGTGAACCTATCTTGGTTCTTCCTCTGTGCCAAGGTTGTATGTCTCGCACTCTTTACTATTGGGAGTTACGTCTAGGCATCTCTTTATGGAAGTCCCATCACTATCAAAAATCCTTTCCAGCTCTACCATCCCCTTTGGTATAACATTCATCCTTAGGTTTATGATGTTGTGGTTGTTGAGATCCTCAGGGTGGACTACTTCTTCTTCTTCTTCTTCTTCCCTTTCTTCTATGATCTATTTTTTGAACACCCTAGCGTACATGATGAACTCAAGGATGTGTTGATCATTTTGGAAGATTTGGAAATTAGTGGTGTGTTGGAAAACAAATTTTTCTTCTTTCTTTTTAGATGAAAATGTATAAAGACTCTATGTTTTTGAAGACAAAGGATTCATCAATAGTTGGGTAAGTGTAAGAATTTGCTTCCCTCTGAATTTCTAAGGTTCAGCTTCCTTATGAGATATTCAATGAATTATAGACATATAAAGTAAATTCATACACCTTTAACTAGAAAGTGTGGAAGGACCACTCAAATACTCTTGCGTATTGAGGTAATCTAAAGAGTCAACTAATAAAAGGAATAACCAGGAAGTGAATGGAGATCTACTAATTACTTTTGTGATAGACAATTTATGAAATAAACTAAGAAAGTCAAGCTATGAAGAAACTAGAAGTAACTGAATATAAACAACACATATGCAGATTTAAATGTACCAATTCTCAAAGAAATCAAATACATTCTAGATTTTGATTCAAAGATCTAAACCATATCATGTATCTATATATTCATATATTAATCAGATTAAACTCTGATAAAAAATTAGTCACCACCTGTTTCAAAAAATCTAGAAAAGCTTAAGCAAACTATCTACTGAAAACTAAAACTATCTATTTCCTACCTTGATTTTCTAACCCTTTTTTAGTTCAAAGTTCCCCTATTAATAGTTTTGCATCCAAGAGAGCCTCCAAAAAAATCCGGCCTCTCAGACACCAAAAGGAAAACTATTTAAAACCAGTTACATAACTGATAAAAATAGATTTTCAAAACACGTGCCACTTAAAACATAAAGCAAGGAAAAATTTGTCCCAAAGATTGCTAACTCCCATCGAGACCTTTTGACATGGCAGTTTGCACGAGCTTCTAGGATCAAAACACATTCATTAACTCTTGGGCTAGTTGGGAATGCAAGTTCCTCAGGCCTATCAGCTTCGCCTGAGTCACATTTTTTTCCCATCTTAACTCCCCGATTCTCTCCGCCTGCTTTGGCAACTGACCTCTATTCAGCAGCAACATAGATTCCACATTTACAATTCTAGTGAAGTCCTGAACTGTCAACGCTTTATTTTATTTGAGAGTATTCATGGCATCTGTGAAGATTTTGACCATGGCATCTGCATCTATGTTACCTCTGTCGATATACAAAATACTCAAGGGATTCACTATCTTGATATCTTTAAGGGCATCTACATGCATATCCAACACCACCTTTTCGATCACTTTGACTTGAGAGATCACAACTTTAAACATTGTATTTTTCCATCCGAAGTTCTGCTTTAGGATAAACAACATACAGGGGTCTACCAATTTCATTGGATTCTCAGCTAAGAATTGAGTCACAGCATAGTTTTCTATTTCTTGAACCTATATGATGATCGCTGTGCATTTCACTTCTTCCATTTCCCAACTTGCAACTAGGGTTTGTACCTCACCAAGTAATGTTTCTCCATCAAGGCAAGTAGATATGCACTCCCTTCATTCATGACATTGTTTATCTAAGACTTCACGATCTCTATCAAAACCTTCCCCTGTTGTATTTGTTTCACCAACTTTTGTCTTTCAACTAAATTTGGATCAAAATCCTATGAAGACTGAGCTAGAGGCAGAACCCCATCATCAGCGAGTGAGGAAAGAAACTAAGCCATGGTGGAAACTAGCTATTTTAATTTCTATTTCTCTTTCCCATCCTTTTGCGACTGACCGAGCATATGATCGGCTGAGAACTTAAACAAGTGATCCCTAGAGTCCCTATTTAGAACACCAAGTTCCATTTTTGTGATCTTGAAGTCTTCGGCCTCTGGTTCTTGAATTCCTTCTTTAGGCTTGAAAGTGGCTATCTCTGCAGTCACCTTTCCAGTTTATGGATCGGTAGATAGCCTAGCATCACTCTTCACTCTCTTTTCTTTGGGAGTTCGGGTAGCATATTTAGTAACAATCTCCTTCATAGGAAGTGAAATGGGTTTATAGCTCTTCCTCCTATTCACCAATTTAGTAAGCCAAGGAGGGACTGAACTAGTGACTATCTGATTGTCAGGGGTTTATAAAGGAGTATTCTTAGCTTGAGGTACCTCTGTATTCATAATAGAAGTTTCTTGTTCTTTTACTTGTTGATCTAGAGAAAATGAAATATCATCATCATTGATCTCAACATCCAGGTAGTCGAGCCCTAAAGCTGCCATCTAAGAAAGCTTCTTTGATCTTGTTCTCGGTCTTGATCTTGGTGCAATCGGGTGTTTACTGGAAATCACCTTTTTCTTGGGAGATGAAATTTTACCTGCATTTGGAGCCATAGGAGATACATTAGATGGGGCATGCTTCATTTTCACTAAGGTTGGTTTTGCACTATGCTTTTCAAGAGGGGGGTTCTCATCTCTCTCTTTTTTCCTTTCCATTAACCAGCTTTTCGTGACCCCAAAAATGGTTTGGGTCCTCAACTTTATATCATCTTCTTCTTTCCTATTCCAATCTATGTCTGAGGGAAATTTCACATCCACATTGTTAGCTTCTGAACCTATGGTTTCAGAACTATCTTCTTCCCCATCTTTAATATCAAAATTCAATTGCAACATTCTGATTTGTGAGATTACAAGCCTGGAATGATCTTGTTTCCAAATTGCCTCCTCATCACTGAGATCTTCCCATAGGTCTTCTAGGTGCAAGTTTGGTGAAGGATAATTACTTAGTCTTAGAACCTACCTAGCGAAGCCCTTGTTGTCAAAACCCCTTCTTAACTTATAAAATTGTAAGTGAAAGTTCAAAAAATTGCTTCCTATCACTGAAGTGTCCATCATATTATTACAGGTTAAATTACCAATTTTAACTGGGAACATGGAAGGCCATTTTTCTTCTGGCAGAGCATTTTTGATAACCACAAACAATTGCCTGCAAACTTCTGCCAAAATAAAATAGTCAAAAGAAAACCTTGGGAGCCTGAGAGGTTCATCATCAAAGCCTCTGATCCAAATGTAGGTGAAACATGGGAATTGAATATACAAGCTGCCATAAGTTTGAATTAGTTTTCATGCCTCCAATGAAACTCTTTGGTTTGGGACCCCTGCCAATTGTTGACACAATTTACCTAGGAAAACATCATGAACCTTCCTGTAATTTTCCAAAATTTTATCTTTCCTTAATAAAGGACAGTACTCATAAATTAAAATATCTTCATTCCAAGGAATGTGTCGGATGGCAGACAAATCTTGTGTGCACACTAGGAAATATATCAAATAAGAGGACATAAAGAATTCCTTCTTAATGGCCTGAGCCTGCTTAAGTTGGTCTCTCAAGGAGCTAGCAATGATTTCTGCCCAATCAATATGTTGACCCCCTTCCAAGATAATTTCTATAAAATAAAACATCCACTCCTCGTAGAGAAGAACTTATTCTGAACCTTTGATTTGGTGAAGCAACACTATCACATCATGAATAAGGGATTTCATGTGATCTTTAGTGAGCACTTTAGGCAAATGAGAGCTGCCTTTGTAATTGGTTTGAGTCCACTTCCTAGCCACATGACTCCGATTTTTATCTTCATTCTCTCTGTACTGAGCTAGGGATTGGGTGGGTGTAAAGCTGACAAAAGACTCTTCTGAGATTTTGAAAATAGCCATAATAGTCTCCCTATTAGCTGGCACAAGGGTTTGGCCATCCGCGTTCAAAATGCACTTGGATTTAATATCATATCTGTTAATACATTGTTGAACTAATTTTGGGCATACAACTGACGGTGGGAAAGCCACGGCTTCTAATAATCCACTCGACAAGAATTCTAGACTATGGTCTTCTGCTACACAGTTTGTGTAATCAACTATCATTTTTTCTACTAGTATCCCTAGTAGGTCTATTTCTAAGATAATAGGAGCTTTGCACTGAATATTTCTAATGTTCCCAAAGAAATGAAAACTAGACCTCATCCTTTCTTTAGGAATAAAAACACAGACGGACCCCCCCTCTTGAATCAATGTATAAACAGCAACATGAAAAGAGAAAGGGCTTCGGGAGCTACCTATTTTGCGTAGACTCAGAACAAATTTTTCTCCCTAGTCGAGACTCCATAGAAAAATAACAGGAAGAAAAACTTATAGAGCTATTTATATTTTCAAAATAATGCCCGGAAAGATCGACTTTAATGAGCATACGTCGGGGACATTAATTTTGATGATGCAAGCTATAATGACTCAACAATAAGGCATCCTTGGAATCCGCCACCTTTAATATCATTATTAATCATACCCCAAATGATATCTTATACTCATGCTAAAAATCTCATTAAATGCCACCCCAAACCTTATTGGAAGTTCGCCCCATGGCTCCCATCAAATCAAAACCACTTCTCTTAAAACTTAACCATTATTATGCCACCAGGTCATGTCATGGGTCCCATCAATCATCTTTTCACTAATGACTCTACCTACAATCTGTCTTTGAACCTCTTCAAACTACTTTGAACTGGAGTTCAAAGAGGTTCAAAGTGGTTCACCACCAAAAGGTGATACAGGCCGAGGCCCACTTGCAGAAAATAGTCGTTAGAAGATAAAACATTCATTGAACTACTTTGAACCGGAGTTCAAAGAGGTTGAAGTGGTTCTAGTAAAGATTGGGGCTTGGAAAGGATCGGTTTGAGAATGGCTGAACTTGAACTTGACAAATTTGAAAGGGATATGCACTTTAAGGGTTACCACAAGGGGAGACTTTCAAGGGAACATGCTAAAGAGCTTCGAATTAAAGAATTAACAAGGGTCTTTGACACTTCAACAAAGGTGACTCTAACTGACCCTAACATTAGCTCTAGCTGGGGACTGCATATTGCACAATGTGCAGAAAATTCTAGGTATTTGGTTTCGCAGAGAAAGCTAACAAAGGGAAAGAAAAACAAACAACTACGACACACAAAAAAGGAAAGTAGAGGAAAAACTACCTAATATGTACATGGATACTGACTGAGGTACATCATTAGAGCTTTCATAACTTAAGGTCCTGCCCATTGTAGGTAAAAGGCAGATTCACACCGTTTGGGTAAGACAACCAAAAAGCATTTGAACCAAGGGCTTTAGAAATAATGAATGGGCCCTTCCATAAGGACTCAAATTTCCCACGAGAACCTTTAGGAGCTTGTCTCTTATCCCATAAAAGAACTTCATCTCCCTCCATAAAGTTATGAGGCTGTGCTCGCATATCAAAAATCTGCTTCACTTTTAACTGATGTTTTGTAATATGATCCACCAGATCCTCTCTTTCCTCTTCTAGCCTAGCCAAATGCATGACACATTTCTCCAGGGGATCTTTAAAATACTCATCTTTGATTATATCTTGGAGCTTAGCTGAGGAGAGTTGCAAAGGAAGTGATACATGTGCCCCTATTCCATATACTAGTTCAAACGGAGCCATCCCAATTGCTCATTTTAAAGTAGTTTGATCTGCCCATAAAGCTTCATAGAGTTTCTTATGCCATTCACGGGGATTATCGTCCATCAATTTTTTCATGATCACCACCAGGTTCTTATTGCTAGATTTCGCTTGACCATTCCATTTTGGAAAATAGTCAGAAGAGTGAGCTAAAAATATGCCATGCTCATAGCAGAAGGCTAAAATCTCCTCAGAGGAAAAATATGTAGCATTGTCTACTACGATCTTAACCGGTACCCCGAACTTGACAAAAATATAATTTAGGAGGAATTCGCACACCAGCTGAGAGTTTGCTTTCTTAGTGGGAACTGCTTCCACCCACTTTGTAAAATAATCAGTGGCCATGAGAATGTAGACATGCCCAACACTAGATGGTGGGTTCAAAGGCCCCACTAAGTCTATGACCCATTGCTTGAATGGTTCATCAACAATTATAGGTTTAAGGGGCAAGGCGACGAGATGAGGTCTTCCAGTGAAAAGTTGACATTTTTCATAATTGTGAACATATTGGTAGGCATCTTTGAATATGTCAGGCTAGTAAAAGTGATTCTGAATAATTTTAAATGCTGTTACTGTTGAAGAGTAGTGACACCCGCAAGCCTCATCATGAAACACCTTCAACAATTCTTTTTTCTATTCAACGTCCACGCATCTGAGAAAAGTTCTGTCTATGCTTCTCTTATATAGAATTCCTTGAGATATCACATATCGATTAGCCTTCAATTTTAGGTTGCACCTTTCTTTTGGGTTTAGGTGATCAGGACATTCACCATAAGTAAGGAAATAGGCCATGTCAAAGAACCAGGGGTTGGTTAAACTGACTAACAACGCCATAGGTACTTCATCAATTTTTTCAGACGGTTCATTGTTCTCTGCTATCAATTTACACAAACCCTTTCCCCTTACCAAATTGGTTGGTTTAATTGCCAGGTCATACTCTTGAATCTTTGCTATCTAGACTGCTCTGCTGTTCATACCAAACTCCCTTTGAGTCAAAATACTTTTCACTGCTGTCTCAGGTACAAATACTGTACAATGAGAATGGAGTATATAGTATCTGAATTGTTTCACTGCTTTTACCACAACAAAGGCATGTTTTTCCATCTGGGAATACTTGAGCTCATAACTTTTCAGCGGCGTGCTCATATAGGCTATGGGTGCTTCTTGTCCTTTCTCATTTTTTTGTGTTAGTATACCCAACAGAGTATGTTCAGAAGCATAGCAATAAATGATAAATTCCCTTTTGAAATTGGGACTCTTTAATATAGGAGCCTGTGATACTGCATTTTTAATATCTCAGAAAGCTTGATGCCCATTCTCGCTCTACTTGAAAGGAACTTTCTCACTCATCATATCAATCATATTCTTAGTAATTTATAAAAATTTAGGAAAAAATGCTCACAAAAAATTCACCTGACCAAAGAAAGACTTCAATCCACTCATGTTTGATGGTAGGTTAAGCTGTTGAATCGCCTTTACCCACTCAGGGTCAATCTGGATCCCATATTTTGAAATGATATGACCAAGTAATTTGCCTTCCTCCTTGAAGAACATTGATTTCTTAGGGTTCAAAGAAATGCCATCATTTCTACACCTCAAGAGCACTGTCTCAAGATCCTTTAAGTGTTGACTTCTCTCCTTTGAAAAGACAGTAAGGTCATCCAAGTATACCACTATAATTTTGTTCCGAAGATCTTCAAAGGATGAATTCATTTCTATTTGGAAGGTTGCACCAATGTTGATTATCCCAAAGGGCATATGACTATATGTATAAGTTCCCCATGGGGTGATAAAAGTCATTTTGTGTTGATCACTTTTTTCCACACTAATTTGATTGTATCTAGAATAGCCATCTAGCATAGACATAACTTCAGATCCTGAAATAGCTTGAAGCACATGTTCCATCATAGGCAAGGCATAGTTATTTTTCAAACTTGCTTGGTTCAGGTTATGGAAGTCTACACAAATCCTAATTTTTCCATTCTTCTTTCTTACAGGAACTATATTGGAAATTCACATTGAATGGTGGATAGGATAGATGATCCTTGCCTGTAACATTTTTTTTACCTCTTTTAAAATAGCTTCGGACACTTTTAGATTATAGTTCCTTAATTTTTGACAAAATGGGGTCACGCCAGGCTTTAAAGGGATTTGGTGTTCAAATTGGCCTCCTCTAAAATTCTTCAAGTCTTCATATCCCTAGGCAAAGACATCTTTATACTCCCTAAGTAACCTTTTCAAGTTTTCTTTTTCAGATAAAGTACAAGTCAGACCAATAGAAATCCATTTTGGATTATCTTGTTCTCCTATATCAATCTTCTCGTACTCTTTAGAATTTTGCACATGAGATACATTTTCTTTGATGGCACTGTCATCTTTCCTTCTAAACAAATGTTCAAGAGACACAAGGCCTTTGGGAATCTTATTTCTTTTCAACTGGATCACTCCATCACTATCTGCAGCATGTTGACAGACTTCTTTGCACTCATTATAGGATCCTTCAAAATATACATCAGAAAAATCTACAGCACATTCTAGGAAATCTCTAAGCTGGGAATCACTATCAAATACTTGCCAATGCTCTATGTTGTTAGGTATTCTAGGCTTGTAGATCATTTCAATTTGATATTTCTAGGTTTTAAAATTAGGGTGAGGCAATAAAAGTGAAGCTGATACCGCCAAGGCATCTGCTCTAGTATTTTGATTCCTTGGTATAAATTCTATGGAGAAGGCATCAAAGAACTTCAACCCATCCCATACCAAATCTTTGTAGTGTCTCAACTTCTCATTCTTGACAGAGAACTGTCCCCTCACCTATTTCACGATCAGCTCAGCATCACTTTTCGCAACCAATTTCTTGACTCCCCTCAGTTTTGCTTCTTCCAACCCCAGTAGTAAGGCTTCATACTCTACAGTATTATTAGTATTTTTGAAATCTAATTTGAAAGAAAGAGGAATACATTCTCTATTAGGAGGGAAAAAAACTACCCCCGCACCTAAGCCTGAATTAGAGCAGCTATTGTCAAACTCCATCTTCCAGATATCCTCTTCTTTCTGTGAAGAAGTTTCACTATCCTTTTCATGATCAGCCAAAATAACATACTTGCCGAAATGGCATTCTACGTACAAAATTTGAGCTTTTGGATCATCTGAAGGCATCACAGTGTACTTATTTTTTAGTTCAGGTTCAAGTTTCACTTTCTTTTTTCCAACCGGTATCAGGGCTTCAGACCAGTCCATCTTAATATCCCCTCCTAAATATTTGCAAAATGTTCTACTGAGCAGCATACCATAACTTTCTAGGATATCTGCTACCAAAATAGTCAACTTCAGGCACTTGTCTAGATATGTAGCAAGAATGGCTTGGGCATCTTTGACCTAACCCCTTAGTGGAACTTCCTTTCCATCCCTAGAGTAACAATGACCATAAGTTTTAGTCAAGGTGAGACCTAGGGCTTTTGTGACCAGGGCAGGCATGATGTTATTTGATGCGCCATAATTGACAATGCAATTACTAAGCTTCTGGCCATTTAGAAGTAAGGAGATGTAGAATGTATTGGGTTTCTTTTCTTCTAGCTCATTCTCAATTGTGTTAATAGAGGAACAATCTTTGGGTGTCTGAGGGGTGTCTTGAGGTTTAAATACGAGTGGCTCTTAAACTATAGTGGTTTCTCCTATGAAAGGCTTGTCTAATTATGGGCTTGAACTTGACTCTCCTCTAACATATTTTACCAATCTATCCAACTCTTTAGGGTTCATTTTGAGGTATTCTACAGGGGAGATAGAGATTGTGGTACTTTTTTAGAATTTGACAAAGTCAAAGGGAAAAGAAGGAGTTGGATTACCTCTTGGCAAGATCTTCACCTCAGGAATTCTTGAATTTGCAGAAGTATCTCCATCTTCAGTTTCTTTATGTTTAACATTAGCAGTAGCAGTTGAACTAGGGGTAAAATTTTGCGTTCTTAGATTTCTTGTTAGAATTGCACAAGTAGGATCTTGTAAGGTTTCCAAAACACTTCCACTTCTATCGGGACCTGGCTCATACTCCAGATAAAAAGAACTAGACGGACCAAAATCGGGTGAGTCTTTCTCTTCTTGCAACTCTTCTATACCAATGGCCTCTTTTGTAGCATTAAGTTGAAGACACCTTAACCAATCAGGGTAAGATTCTCCATCATGATTTTTAGTTAGATGAAAAGAACACATTGTTTCTTTTGGTGCGGGTTCAATCTGTAATCTGGGTTGTGAAGCTATCAAAAGGGGAGTTTTTCTTGAAGGTTGATTATATTATCTTTAGCTAACATCTTGGTAAGGAGATGAGTATGGAGAACTTGCCTTATTATATTGCCTCTTGAGCATAGCCATATCATTCATTAGCCTCTGCATCATAGGATCTATCATTGTAGAGGAGGAGGAACTCCCTGAAGCCTGAACCTCCCGCTTCCATATTCCTACTATTATGAAAGTATCTTCTAGCTGAATAGCCTGTGTCTGGGTAGTAGCCAAGTTAGCCACTCCATCTTTCAATAGATGAAAACTGATATCAGGTGGGACAACATTTAAGAAGAAGATTTTCTTATTTTCATCGCTTGGTGCAGAATTTGTTGGTATTCTTTGTAAGTTTCTATTAAACTTAGCCACAAACTCCCGCATGGGCTCATGCATCTCTTTCTTCATTTGACTGAGTTGGAGCAATAGTGACATCTCATTATCGAGAGATTTGAATCTTGCTTCAAAGGCTAGTTTCATGTCGTTCCAATTGGTGATTGAACCATTGGGTAAATGACTGAACCAAATGGCAGCAGTGTCAACCAAGGTTATGAAAAAGAGTCTAACCACTATTTCCTGAGTAGGAACACTTAACATGCCACAAGCGGTATGAAAGGTACTAAGGTGATCATCTATGGTTACTCTTCCATCTCCTCTAAATTTGGACAAAACCTGATTAGCACCCTTAGGTAAGTCTCCAAGAGGGTTAGCTCCTAAATTCAGTGAGCCAATATTTTGACCCCAGGGTTGATTGGTAGCCATGTTAGGCAACTAAAAATTCAAAGGCTGGATATTAAGAACAGTAGGTACCATAGTACCAAGTGTTACAATAGCTTGAAAAAGAGGTGGAACAACTGGGGTAGACAGAGGTGAGGATGGTCTGCTAAAGTTTGGGTTTTGTTCTTCTTGAAAGTGAAATCAAATTTGAAACTAAGGTTCTTCAGGGCTTCAAAATCTTTGTAAACCAACCCCCTTCTCCTATCACCTCTGGTGTATCTCCTTTCTACTATTTTAAGTATTTAGAGCAGGCCACAATTTCTCGCTAGGACTTGTCAAAGCCTATCTACTATGACTACTTCACGAGCAACTGGTATACCCCTCAATCACTCAGCTATTTATTCTTCCTTCTTAAGCACTTCTTGGACTTGATGAAACTGTTGGTTACATCATCTGAATCTCCACGCTGATTCACCAAGGTTTGAAATAATGCCTCCTTGTGTGTCTTAAAATCCTAGGTTAGGTTTAAGCATAGGAAACATGTCATTGTGTGGCAACACCATCTTGCAGCATTGTAATGAATGGAGAATTTGATATCTTATACTAGACTCTCTCCAGTAGAGTCGCCAAAAATCTGTTGGCAAACAGATTTGTCTTCTTTCTTTTTAGATGAAAATGTATAAAGACTCTATGTTTTTGAAGACAAAGGATTCATCAATAGTTGGGTAAGCATAAGAATTTGCTTCCCTCTAAATTTCTAAGGTTCGGCTTCCTTATGAGATATTCAATGAATTATAGACATATAAAGTAAATTCATACACCTTTAACTAGAAAGTGTGGAAGGACCACTCAAATACTTTTGGGTATTGAGGTAATCTACAGAGTCAACTAATGAAAGGAATAACCAGGAAGTGAATGGAGATCTACTAATTACTTCTAGGATAGACAATTTATGAAATAAACTAAGAAAGTCAAGCAATGAAGAAACTGGAAGTAACTAAATATAAACAACACATATGCAGATTTAAATGTACCAATTCTCAAAGAAATCAAATACATTCCAGATTTTGATTCAAAGATCTAAACCATATCATGCATCTGTATATTCATATATTAATCGGATCAAAGTCTGATAAAAAATCAATCACCAGCTATTTTAGAAAATCTAGAAAAGCTTAAGCTAACTATCTACTCAAAACTAAAACTATCTATTTCCTACCTTAATTTTCTAACCCTTTTTTAGTTCAAAGTTCCCCTATTAATAGTTTTGCATCCGAGAGAGCCTCAAGAAAAACCCAGCCTCTCAGACACCAAAAGGAAAACTGTTTAAAACCAGTTACATAACTGATAAAAATAGATTTTCAAAACACGTGCCACTTAAAACATAAAGCAAGGAAAAATCTATCCCGAAGATTGCTAACTCCCATTGGGACCTTCTAACGTGGCTGTTTGCATGAGCTTCCAGGATCGGAACACATTCGTTAACTCTTGGGCTGGTTGGGAATGCTGGTTCTTCAGGCCTGTCAGCTTTTCCTGAGTCACGTTCTTTTCCCATCTTAACTCCCTGATTCTCTCTGCCTACTTTGGCAAGTGACCTTTGTTCAGTAGCAACCTAGATTCCACGTTTGAGATTCTGGTGAAGTCCTGAACTGTCGGCGCTTCATTTTCTTTGAGAGTATTCATGGCATCTGTGAAGATTTTGACCATGGCATCTGCATCTCTGTTACCTCTGTCAATCTGCAAAATACTTGAGAGATTCACTATCTTGATATCTTTAAGGGCATCCGCATGCATATCCAGCACCTCCTTTTCAATCGCTTTGACTTGAGAGATCACAACTTTAAACATTGTATTTTTCCATCTAAAGTTCTGCTTCAAGATAAATAGCATACAAGGGTCTACCAATTTCATTGGATTCTTAGCTAAGAATTGAGTCACACCATAGTTTTCTATTTCTTGAACCTGTATGATGATCGCTGCACATTTTTCTTCTTCCATTTCCCAACTTGGAACTAGGGTTTGAACCTCACCAAGTAATGTTTCTCCATCGAGGCAAGTAGATATAAAATCATGGATGAAAGCACTCCCTTCATTGATGATATTGTTTATCCAAGACTTCACGATCTCTATCAGAACCTTCCCCTATTGTATTTGTTTCACCAGCTTTTGGCTTTCAACTAAATTCAGATCAAAATCCTATGAAGACTGAGCTAGAGGTAGAACCCCATCATCAACGAGTGAGGAAAGAAACTCAGCCATGGTGGAAACTAGCTGTTTTAATTTTTGTTTCTCTTTCCCATCCTTTTGTGACTGCCCGAGCATATGATTGGCTGATAACTTAAACATGTGACCCCTAGAATCCCTGTTTAGAACACCAAGTTCTATTTTTGTGATCTCAAAGTCTTCGGCCTCTGGTTCTTGAATTCCTTCTTTAGGCCTGAAAGTGGCTATCCCTATAGTCACCTTTCCAGTTGATGGATCGGTAGATATCCTAGCATCACTCTTCACTCTCTTTTCTCTGGGAGTTTGGGTAGCATATTTAGTAACAATCTCCTTCACAGGAAGTGAAATGGGTATATAGCTCTTCCTCCTATTCACCGATTTAGTAAGCCAAGGAGGGACTAAACCAGTGACTATCCGATTGTTGGGGGGTTTTATAGGAGTATTCTCAGCCTGAGGTACCTTTGTATTCATAATAGAAGTTTCTTGTTCTTTTACTTGTTGATCCAGAGAAAATGAAATATCATCATCATTAATCTCAACATCCAGGTAGTCGAGCCCTAAAGCTGCCATCTGAGAATGCTTTTCTGATCTTGTTCTTGGTCTCAATCTTGGTGCAGTCGGGTGTTTACTGGAAATCACCTTTTTCTTGGGAGACAAAATTTTACCTTCATTTGGAGCCACAGGAGATACATTAGACAGGGCATGCTTCATTTTCACTAAGGTTGGTTTTGCACTATGATTTTGAAGAGGGGGTTCTCAACTCTCTCTTTCTTCCTTTTCATGACCCCAAAAATGGTTTAGGCCCTCAACTTTATATCATCTTCTTCTTTCCTATTCTAATCTATGTCTAGGGGAAATTTTGTATCCACATTGTTAGCTTCCAAACCTATGGTTTCAGAACTATCTTCTTCCACATATTTAATATCAAAATTCAACTGCAACATTTTGATCTATGAGATTACAAGCCCAGAATGATCTCATTTCCAGATTTCCTCCTCATCACCGAGATCTTCCCATAGGTCTTCTAGGTGAGAGCTGGGTGAAGGATAATTACTTAGGCTTAGAACCTGGTTGGCGAAGCCCTTGTTGTCAAAACCCCTTCTTAACTTATAAAATTGTAAGTGAAAGTTCAACAAATTGCTTCCTATCACTGAAGCATCCATCATATTATTACATGTTAAATTACCAATTTTAACTGGGAACATGGAAGGCCATTTTTCTTCTGGCAGAGCATTTTTGATAACCACAAACAATTGCCTGCAAACTTCTGCCAAAATAAAATAGTTGAAAGCAAACCTTGGGATCTTGAGAGGTTCATCATCAAAGCCTCTGATCCGAATGTAGGTGAAACATGGGAATTGGATATACAAGCTACCATAAGTTTGAATTAGTTTCTGTGCCTCCAATGAAACTCTTTGGTTCAGGACCCTTGCTAATTGTTGACATAGTTTACCTAGCAAAACATCATGAACCTTCCTGGAATTTTCCAAAATTTTATCTTTCCTTAATAAAGGATAGTACTCATAAATTAAAATATCTTCATTCCAAGGAATGTGTCGGATGGCGGACAAATCCTGTGTGCACGCTAGGCAATATATAAAATAAGAGGACATAAAGAACTCCTTCTTAATGGCCTGAGCCTGCTTAAGTTGGTCTCTCAAGGAGCTAGCACTGATTTCCACCCAATCAATATGTTGACCCCCTTCCAAGATAATTTCTATAAAATGAAACATCCACTCCTCATAGAGAAGAACTTGTTCTGAACCTTTGATCTGGTGAAGCAACACTATCACATCATGACTAAGGGGTTTCATGTGATCTTTAGTGAGCACTTTAGGCAAATGAGAGCCACCTTCATAATTGGTTTGAGTCCACTTCCTAGCCACATGACTCTGGTTTTTATATTCATTCTCTCTGTAGTGAGCTAGGGATTGGGTGGGCGTAAAGCTAACAAAAGACTCTTCTAGGATTTTGAAAATAGCCATAATAGTCTCCCTTTTGACTGGCACAAGGGTTTGGCCTTCCGTGTTCAAAACACACTAGGATTTAATATCATATCTATTAATACATTGCTGAACTAATTCTTGGTAAACAATTGATGGCGGGAAAGCCGCGGCTTCTAATAATCCACTCGACAGGAATTCTAGACTATGGTCTTCTGCTGCACAGTTTGTAAAATCAACTGTCATTTTTTCTACTGGTATCCCTAGTAGGTCTGTTTCTGAGATAATAGGAGCTCTACACTGCATATTTCTAATGTTCCCGAAGAAATGCAAACTGGACCTCATCCTTTCTTCAGGAATAAAAACACAGACGAACCCCCCTCTTGAATCAATGTATAAACAACAACAAGAAAAGAGAAAGGGCTTTGGGAGATACCTTTTTTACATAGACTCAGAACAAATTCTTCTCCCCAGCCGAGACTCCATAGAAAAATAATAGTAAGAAAAACTTACAAAGCTGTTTATATTTTCAAAATAATGCCCGAAAAGATCGAATTTAATGAGCATATGTCAAGGACATTAATTTTGATGATGTGAGCCATAATGACTCGGTAATAAGGCATCCTTGGAATCTACCACCTTTAATATCATTATTAATCATACCCCAAATGATATCTTCTGCTCGTGCTAAAAATCTCATTAAATGTCACCCCAAACCTTATTGGAAGTTCACCCTGTGGCTCCTGTCAAATCAAAACTGCTTCTCTTAAAACTTAACCATTATTACGTCGCCAGGTCATGTCATGGGTCCCATCAATCATCTTTTCACTGATGAATCTGCCTGCAATCTATCTTTGAACCTCTTCAAACTACTTTGAACCGGAGTTCAAAGAGGTTCGAAGTGGTTCACCACCAAAAGGTGATACAGGCCGGGGCCCACCTGTATAAAATAGTCATTAAAAGATAAAAAATTCATTGAACTAATTTGAACTACTTTGAACCAGAGTTCAAAGAGGTTTGAAGTGGTTCTAGTAAAGATTGAGCCTTGGAAAGGATTGGTCTGAGAACGACTGAACTTGAACTTGACAAATTTTAAAGGGATATGCGCTTTAAGGGTTACCGCAAGGGGAAAATTTCAAGGGAACACACTAATGAGCTTTGAATTAAAGAATTAACAAGGGTCTTTGACACTTCAACAAAGGAAACTCTAACTGACCCTAACATGGTGTTATCTGGGATGGCCGACATTGTGATGAGTTCAACCAAAAACTTCTTCCGTTTGGACCTCTCCATTGGATGTAATGAAATGGTGGATACAACTAGGGTGTTAGAGATAACGTTATTTCTCTATGGGATAGATTAGATGTTAAAGGCTTCAAATTCATTGATCAAATCCCATGCCCTATTTCGGTAGGCTAAGAGCCTCTTATTGCTGCAAGAATACTGACCACAGACTTGCTTGATGACCAATTGTGAATCTCCTTCCACCGTCAAATCCTTTTTTACTTTCTTGTTGTTAGTAATAACTGAGAGGGGGGGGGTGAATTAGTGGCCTCAAAATTTTATCCAATTTAATCCACTAATCAACACTTCTCCAATTATTAAGTCCCAACAAGATGCATGCCTTTGAAATACTTAAAAAAAATAAATGTCTGACGATTTACCTTGTCTATCCTTATTCTCCTTGATAACCATACACATAACACAAGGATTTTAACGTGGAAACCCTGTTAAGGGAAAAAACCACTGGGAATGGTACCCCAAATTTTCACTCTTCTAAAGTGAGCCCTGTTAGGAGCCAACCCTGTAAAAGGTTACAAACACACTGTTAAGTGTGACCTTGTTAGAGGATTTTAAATACATAGGTTGTCACTAAGTATCTGGCATCTACGCTACCATCCTTGAATCAGTCTCATGACTATCAATAGGCTTTATG
>MU226470.1:543726-561927 GCA_018584345.1 Thuja plicata
CAATTAAACATTTTCACAAAAATAAAAATCACTTACAAAATACAAATTAAACCATTAATACACACACAATCAATCATCACATTACAACAGGAAATACAATACAACGAGGTCGCACTCTCTTACTAGAGTCGACCTTGGCTTTACGGATTTCACTTGGTCCTATCTTGTTTCCCCGAATTAAACCATGGCCATAACCCTGCATGCTCAAACTCAATGTCAGTACATTATAAAACCATTAATATTAATAAACATTTCAACATAAAATGATAGCATCAATATACATGTGCATACGTTTACATCATATAGCATTACATATTTGCAAAAGCAAGTGTTAGCATCCAAACTCGAACCATGATTTCATTAATGAATATAATATCAAGATAACAGAACAAAGCTAGCTACCTATATCATGAAAATCAAGGTGTCAAAATAAGCATGTATATAGACATAAAGAGTATGGTAACTGTGCCATCAACAAAACCTGTAACAACTACTCATAAAATCCAAAAGATGACATGCATAAACCATAATGGCAATACTCAAAATATCATCCTGATGAGTCAAGTGTGAAAATAAGAGTCAAACTAGGACAGGTCAAGGCAGGACCTCACATATTGTACCACTTCCTTTGATGGCCGTAAGATATGTTTATCTTCATCTTAGTACAAGTCGAGGCCAATTCCTGTGAAGCAAATATATGTTTCTTCTACCCATTCCAAGACCTCTTTCTATTTCTCCAATATGGAGGCTTGAGATTTCTTATAGACCTTAATGATCTTGGCCATCCATTTAGTCCAGGTATCGAATTTGTCAATCTCTTTGCCTTCATATATTTTCACCAATATCTGGAAACATTGTTTCCTTATTATTTTGCAGGTCTTGGAAGGAAAATTTCCATTTGTATATCTGAGAGACCAAACTGCCTTCATCCTCCATCAAGTCTATTAAATTTTTAGCTTCAAGTAGAATGACCCTATAAGGCTTATATATTTGTTTGATGGCCTTTTCTTCTTACTACTTAAAGTCTCCTTTCCAATCTGCACTTTCTTGGATAAAGGATGGGGTCACACCTATTGGCAAGTCTGGGGTGTCCCTTTTCTCTAATACTGCCTACAATGAGGCCTCCTGGCAACTTGGGTCAATAGGACTGACCATCTTGTGAATGAATTTCTTGAAAGATTCATTGTGTTCTGTCAATGATTTTTTGGTTTCCTCATCTTTACTCATGAACCCTAGAGCATGCTTAAGCCGTAAGGTTAACAATGTTTTTCTCCCTTCCCTGGTGGGCTCCCCCAAATCCACCTCTTCAAACGTGTAATCTTCTAGAGTTGCTTGTGTTTGAGAGGTGCTCATAGAAGGAACTACAACTTGTGCCTTCTAGTGACCCCTTGTGTCTTGGGTGACATAGGATATTATCCATGCTGGTAATGTGACCTCTATTTGGTGGAAGGATTTCCCTACAAAAGCCATATTTGTATCTTCTCCCTCTTCCTCATCTGTGTAAGTTATTTTCCTCAACTGAATCTCTTCAGTGAACCATGTAGGTTTACTAAATGTGGTGACTGTCTCATATGGGGCAACCTGAAGGACTGAATCCAAGTTTTGGGATCCCGTGGTTATTTCATCATCTAACCCTTCTTCTTGTTCCTTTCCCTATTCAACCTCTCCCTGATTCATTCCTTCTCCTTTTCCTTCTCCCTCTTCCCTTCCCTCTTCTACCTTTACTTCTTCTACTACCTTATCTTGTTTTTCCTTTCTGTTCTCCATCTCTTAAGGAGATGATCAACACTTTTGTATCAAGACCGGTAATGACTTTCAATGTGGTCCCAAAAGGTGACATGAATTCTGCACTTATTGACCCTCTGGGGGTTGGGATGGAACATGACAAAGAGAATGATGGTGTTGGAGTAGGTGTAAGAAGAGTTGGATCGGGAAGTGGGAGAGTAGTAGTTGGAGGCGGAGTTGGTATTGAAGTCGGGAGCAATGGTGGTGGAGTAGGAATTGGAGGTGAGAGATTAGTTGGTGGAGTAGGAATGTGAGGTGGTGGAGTGGTAGTAGGATCCTCTCCTGTGGCTTTATCCCCTGTTAGGTCTTGTTTTATCGGGGCATCTTGACTTATAGGCCCTTGGTGTATGTTAGAGATCACCCCTGTGATATGTACATTAGTTGCTAGATTTGTGAATTGAGTGGGAGGTGGAGTGAGGGCTACTTGGGACTAGAAGAGTGATGGAGCTTCCGTGTCTTACCCTATTGCATAATCTAAGGTATCTTAACCTTGATCCAAAAATACCTCTAGACCTTCAAAGTCAGATATCTAGAATTCATCTGATACTAAGGCCTCCAAATGATTGTCTTGCTCCTTAGGGTCCTCTATATGTTTCCTGGTAGTTTCCTTTTCCTTTCACTTTTGGGATCTTGTCCTTTCGAATAGAGGCACTTCCTCCCCTTCTTCTAGTTCTTCCTGTAAGGTCTCTAATTGGGGAGATGCAGAAGCTCTCTTCCTTTTATACATTTTATTACCCTTTCTGATAATAGGAGGAGACTGGTCAGAAGTGGAAGGGCCTTCATCTTGTGGGGCTTTCTATTATTTCACTAGAGGATCTATTTGTCTAGTCATTCTAGTCTTCAAAGCTTTGTGCCTTGGATTTGATGCATATTCTACCACTTGGTCATGGCGATAGACCGTGCTTGGATTCTATGGGGGGACTTTCTTATATTGAGGCACTATATTTTTCTCCCTACACTGTTTATCTGCCTTCTTGGGTGGATCCATTAGTGTCTTCACCGGGATTGGATCCATCTTATAAGGCGTTTGGATCCAAGTGTTAGTTGTTTGGAGCACATGCCTAGCTCAGAACTCAATGTAACCATTCTCATCTTTATTAACCTCGACATTCATGATGGGCCTCTCATATATCTTATCCAAAGTGTGAATTGCCTCTAATACCCTATCTGAATCCTTCTCCCAAACCTCCAGGGAATTGTGGTCTTCAAGGTATGTTGTGTAAGGGTAACAGACATCCTGCAATAGTCCCTGATCCTAACCTCATTAACATGTACACAATTGATCCAATGATCTTCAAGATGTAGTTCATGCTTATAGAATCTGTTGATGATGTAGTTTTTCATGTCTATTGGGTCAAACCTGGGCCAGACTATTTTTTAAAGCTGCAGTGGGCATTCATCCCATTTGAAGGCCAAGGATTTGAAAACCTTCATATCTTGTAAATTTTATGTGCCTAGAAGAATAGGGAAGTCCCAATAATGTTTCTTCTTGTGATTTATATGCTCATAACCATCAGCTAGCTGTCTAGCCATTTCCAAAGTGATTATCCAATTAGATGGATATATCGGTAACTTCTTAGGATTCAAAGTAGACCCCACCAGCTATATGTATGTGAATGTCTTATATTGTATGTAGTAGGCCCCAATGGCCCTTACCTTGGCAGCTACTTCTTCTTATATCCTTTTCGCAAAATCACCTTCAATGGATCGAATGATTGCAAAGATGAAGGCATCATTAACTATCCTGTAATCAGGGCTATCTTCTAACATGCCCATCCTTTTCATCAACTTTGAGTATACAATGTGGGGCTAGGAATTCAAATCATTTATGTTCCCCCTTTTGTTGAGTCCTAGGTAGTTTTCCCATGCTGCCAATAAGTACACCACATAAGTGCTCATATAGAATTTAGGGTTGTGCTTTACTGAAACTAGCTATTCATCTAACCTATCACTAATGATGGTTCCCCAATTGAACTTGGACTTACGGCCTCTACTCTTCTCTATCAGGAGGATTATCCAATTCTCCAGTTGGATAAACTAAGGTAATCCATATACACGGCTTAGTAGTGTTATGGCTTCCTGGATATTATCTTTCATGTACCCCCTCCTGAGGTCTATCTTATCCAGTTTGTTTTTGGGGAGAGGTTTCTCAAGGTAATTCTTATTGACAATGTCATATGCATGTTCCCCTTTGTTTATAAATCATTGGTTTCCTTTCTCTATGAATAAGTCATAAAAAATTTCTATACCTTTGTGGAGGTGGAAGACCTATTCTACAATATCTGGTCTAATATCCAGTACCACCTATCCCTCTGTATTTTTTACCACACTTTTATCTGAGTCCTAGTGGTTTTCCAACATCATGATCAGCTTGGATGATGTGACAGCTAGTGGGTGGGCTGCTACGTTGACTAGGCCTGATAGGACTAGTGAGGTGAAATCCTCAGATCTCCCAGCTAGTTGGGAACATCTCATTAGGAATTGATCCCAATCTACATTTCCAATATTAGTATCAGTTATTTCAATGTGTTTGTTGCCAATCTTTGAAAGGGGACTATTCCCCTTGTATAAGTACTTCATCGGTGAAGTGGTCCATTTCTCAGGTATTCCTACAAGGAAATATGCAAGTATCAGTGTTTTAATTGTAGAAGAAACTAAAAAAGAACTTAAAAGAACTGACTAATCTAGGAAAATAGGAGTAAAAATCTCTCTAAGTAGCTAGAAATGTAGATTTTTCACTTTTGGCCCTTTCAGGGTTTTAGATGCCAAAAATTGGTTTGGAGTCTGAAAGGGCCAAAAGTGAGAAAGCACAATCATTGATGAGAAAGACCCATCGGACCTTTTGGCATGTGAAAGTCTGAAAAGGTTATTCAGATGCTGAAAGTCCAAATGAGATCTCAGAGTTTGAAATTCCAAATTCCTGCAAGGAAGACCACTTTTGTAGATTCAGATTTGTCGGCATTTTGAACATTTCAGAGGTCTGAAATGCCGAAAGGCCAAATCTTTGAGGAGCACTTAGGTGAAAAACCTAACCCTATTTTCATCCTTTTGAAGGTCAAAAACCTGTGACATAGGTCACGACAGAAAGGAAAATGGAAAAAAAACCTGGAGAGGGCAGACGCAAAAGAGACATCAAGAATGACAAGAAAAGGGTAGGCCTCCCCCACAAGGTTGAGGGTGCAAAATGAACCCTTAGGTTTTGGGGGAGGCACACAAAACCAAAAAAAACCCTAAACTATAAATGAAAGAAAAAGAAAAACCAAACCCAATAGAAAACACAAAGACAAATGCAAGCAAACCTACCTCGAGGGCTAGGAGTGGAAGAAGGGGGCAAGAGGCCGTAGACACAAAGGAAACCCAAGAGGACCAAAATCACCAAATCTGCAAAGTTGTGAGGGGCTTAGAGGATGCCAAAAACTAGAAAATAAAAGTGATTTTTCTTTAGGGATTTAAGCCATTATATAGCCCACGGGGGGGGGGGCGTTAGCACTTTCAGTGTTTCAGTGTCTGAAACACCAAAATTTCAAAGGTAGATACTTTCAGCCTTTTAGTGTTTTCGGAGGTTGAAAACACTAAAAGGGTTGAGCTTCATCCTTTTGGCCATTTCCTTATTTTAGAGGACTTAAGGTCCTCCAAAAGGCCAAAAAAGTGTCTTGGCTTTGTTCAATAGGCTGATAATGAGACTCATTTGCGAGGGCTTGGGAGAGGGGAAATACTCAAAAGACCAAAAGACATAGAAAAGAAGGGGGGTCCCCATGGTCATAGGACCAACATGGGGTGTGTGTTATGGACCCACAACACAAATATTCTATGAAATTAGCTACAAATGATGTGAAAGGTAACAAGTTGCCAGTGTAGTTATGGTCCCAAACTTGGGATAGAAATAATAGAGATTATGACTATAGTAAGTTTCATCTTGTGTTTCTGTTATGGGTTTTTAGGCTCCTAGGACATCAAAAGGAAAGGGTTCCATAGAAGATCAAGGCTATTCTTAGGCCAAAGGAGTATTTTCTTGAGAATAATTATCCTCATAACTTTGGGGATTGGATTTGTAAACCCAAATATACATTGATTAGATTTTATAGATGTAGGAAGTAGCCTTGTAAGTTGCTTACACATATGTCAAAGAGGATAGGTTTTCTATAATTCATGTGGAAAATGTTGTGTTAAGAAACATAGATTATAGATCCAAGAAGGAAATGAACATATATTCCTCATGTTGTAATTTTTTTTCGATTCACTATGGGTACATGTATGCTGAATGAATTCAAAGAGTATATTCAAAATAATTATAGATTGGATAGTGAAAATGGAAGTGATTATGAAATAGAGGGACACATCCAATCTATGGTTGCCAAATTTAAACATTAATTATATACTGATGAATATGTTATATATAATTTTGATGAGGTCTCAGCCATTTTTTAAAAGGTTATAAATTAGGGAATTTTAGTGAAAATTGAAGGACGAAGGCTCAAGAAAGGTATGCCTAGATTTCATGATGAAGAGAAAAATGAAGTTTTAAGGATTGAGAAATGTATTGAGGATATTGAGAAGCTATTTGGAAAATGTTAGAAACTAGAGAAAACTAAGAAAGTGGAGAAGGAACTTTCCCCTCCTAAGAAAAGGATAAAATTGATTCTATGTGATTTAGATTCAGACTCTCCTCCAATGCAAGAAGAAGAGAATGTTGTTATATTTGTTTCATATTATGATCTCGATGATGAGTAAAATTCAACAGAAGTGGCACACATCCTGAGGGGAATAAGAGGAGAAGAAGAGACAAAGACAATATCTAGACCCCTACATTCTAAGATGAAATCCATGGTAGAAAGTGCAGACTCTTGAGGATGGTGCTCCAATTGATAAAAATGATGAAAGAGAAGTCATTTCTCTCAGATTCCTTCAAGGGGATGATTTTTCCAAAAAACAAGAGTTTAAAGACTTTTGGATACAGTATAAAATGAAGGATTTTGAAGAGAACAAAAATTGAGACTCATGGGTGTTGAGTAGTCTCAACATGAAGCAATTGTGAAATAGATGAATGATGAGCTTCACTTGGATGAAATCACATTTATTGTATAGGAAGAAAGATAAATTGTGAAGAATGGTAATATGTTGATTGTGCTTGGACTTACATTAAAGGAATTTTTTTTACTATATCAAGTAATAAAGCAAGTTGATCCCACATTTGTGTCAGAATTTGATACCTTGGAAAAGATTAAAGGATCTGGGTTTGATCCCAAAATAGAGACCTTAGCCACATGGATCAGTTTCAAAGGGGATATAAATTGTAAGCTGGTTGATATAGAAAAAAATTTTAGGAGCATGTTTATTGTTCATACCATTGACAATACCAATCTATTGGTGTTAGCCTCATATTTTATGCACAAGGCCATGTTCAACAGAGCCCAAGGTAAACACATGTCGGATAAACTTGAATAATCAATGACAAAGGAAATGGTGATGAATAAAGTGATTAAAGAGTTATATCTAAAAATATCACTAATGGAGAATGGTATCCTCCAATTGAAGTCTCCAGGTGCCAGCAAAGCCATGATGATGCATAGAACTTAACCCCAAGTTTCAGTAGATCTGGTAGAAATAGAGGACTCTAAGGAGGCCAGGGATCTTCAAAAACAATGTGTTTATATGAACTTAGAAGAAATATTGTCTTTCAAGATAAAATGTATTTTGAAAAAATGTGATGAAGTGCATATGGGTTATAATAGCTTAACACATATGATAAGAACCTTCAAGTAAAACAAGCCTTTGTTGACAAAATTAGTCAAAAAATGGAAAACCTCTCAATTTGAATTGAATAGGTTGTGTGAAGTTTTGCGAAGAGATCCAGATGCACCTCCATAGATAAAATACATTGCACAGATGTTGGATACAATTTATAATCATTTAAGTTATATTGAACAAGAAGAGGGGAAGATTGAACATAAATTATCTACTTTCATATCTTCCAAACATTGGTCGACTCCTGGAATCATTGATGAAGTAGGAAAAATTAAATATCTTGAAGAATGGACGAGAGAAAATGAAGAGATAAAAAAGGATTATATCTTATTTGAAAGAGAAAAGGGATTTTGAAATCTATGAGTTTAATATGTTTCTGGATAAGATTATTTCCTTGGAAAATAAATTTGCCAAGTTTCAGATTGAATTTTGTATTGCCATAAGAAAGAAGTGGCAAGATCTCCTTATCAGTGTTTCTGAAGTTCCACAATTTAAATGGCCTTCCCATTCATATATTTATAAATGGATTAAGGACTACTTGAAGACCCTAAAAGTGGTATCGAAAGTTCTAGAAAAAGATAGCGAGGATGACACAATCCTTTTGGATTATTTTTTCAAAATGTTTAGCTTTAGGTTTGTTTATTTGAATGGTAATTTGAGTTATTTTAGTTCCCATTAGTTATTAGTTAGGAATAGGTGCGATGGTCTGCAGCTTGTTTGCATCCTTTTATTTTTGTATAAAAAAGGATACCAGGACCATCCACATATAGAAAAGGTATAAGATATAGATAGATAGATTAAGAAATATGAAGAAAAGAATAGTATTTTGAAGATTATTGTATAGGGTAATGCAACTGAAGTACACATCAATTGTACCAATTTTTTAAATTAATAAAAAGACTCTCTTTTATATCCAAATTGAAGATTGTAAGTTCATTTACTTTTGATGAAACTAGTCCTCTAGGATTATTGATTTTGAGTCAATTACTATCATTTAATATTTGGTAAAGGATTGAGTTGCAGTGTTAATCTTGGATCATCAGTGATTGCATATGAAGTGTTGTCTATGCAACTCTATCTAATTATTTTTCTCAATGAAATTAAATTCAATTAGACTAAGGTTTTTTCTGCAAAGATCTTTTTTGTATATATGGCAGTGGATGGTGTCTAATTCACTATCTCACAAAGTTGTACATGAGGGTTTGGTCAAGGATTGACTCTATCTGCCCAATATTGGATAAAGGATTGGTCTGAGGATTATTTTATAATTTAGGGAATATTATTACAACTGCAAGGTTCATTGTTATTTCAAGCACATTCATAATTTATGAGCATTTTACCCCTTTTATTTTGAAGCATTCATAAGCAAGCAGTTCAAAGTTTTCATCATTTATTCAAGTTGTAATTTGATCACTCTTTAGAACCACTTGCCATCTTAAGAGATCAATAGATTTTCATATACTTTTATCTTCTATAAAATGTCTCCAACCAATAGATTAGGGTTGAGATATAGGTTCACCCACCTAGGTCCTACAGAGCCTGAAGTGTAGAGGAGTACGATCATGTTTTATCATTCATGTTTGTTGGCCAGGTCTAATTGGATATACCATAATTGAGAGGGTAAGCTCATAGGATTTCCAATCTATTGATTTGAGCACGAATAAGGGCTCCTTCAAAACCTTTTTTGCATCAATAAAAGACATTTTGGGATTTTAAAATCAAAGGAGGCCGGTATAGAATCTAATTTCCCACTAAAACATTACAATAGGATACCCATTTAAATTTGGGCTCAAATGTTAGGGTATACAATTACCAAGGTGTTATATACATCGAGAAATGGGTCCAAACTAAAACTAGGGAGTTGGGGATGAAGAGAAGATGTCATAATTAATGGAGATAAATAGCTTGATAAATCATAACGAACATGAAATCTTTAAATCACCAAATGGGGCCTAACCAAGAATTTAATTATAGGTGCTAATGTTTTAGGATGGTACAACTAGCAATGGAATATTTTATTGAAGGTACCTTCAAGTGAACAAATCAAGCAAGGTGATTTCAACAATATACCTTTGAGAAAAGGTTACAACCTTTTCTCAAAGGACCTCTTCGCACAAAGGTCCTTACCATCACTTGGATGTATATATGGGCCTTGATTTGAAAGTGGAATTTTGAACAAAGGTACTTGCTATTTTTCCCCCACTTGCACATATTTTCCTTCCCAGGTCTGTAACCTATTAACTGTGGGTTTAGCCCATGCATAACTTGTATTTTATGCATCAAAATTCAATTATTTTTTTATAAAAAGGAAATCCAAACCTAATGTGTATATTTTTTAAATTTTATTTCATAAATTTACTATTTTCCATATGTAGAATAGGGAACTTGATGCTCGGTGAAAACCTATGTCGAATAAAGCATTAAAAAATTCATAATAGAGCCAAAATATATTAAAATTGTTGGAAAGATTTATCATAGGGACTAAGAGGGGAGGATGAATCATTACCTCATACAATTCACACTTTTTCCCCATCAATCTCAAATGTATACTCGTATGTTTACCGATATCGATATCTGTTCCATCTTTAACCGATAACTGATAACTTGAAAGTTAAAAAACATGAAACACATAAACATTCAGACACTTAACATAATTGTTTGGTATCACATAAAACCCTTTATAAGAGGGAAAAACTATGGTGGGGATGGAACCCACAACTTATCACTGCAATAATAAGGTGCCTAGTTAAGAGCTTGCAAAAGCACTGTTAAATGCTACCCAACTATGGGATTTACCTAGAGACCTGTTAAAGTCTTATACCCTATTAGGTGTAACCTAGTTAGAGGATTTTATCCCACTTATATAGTGTTCATCCTGTTAAAGGACTTACAATAAGTTCCTAAATAGAACTTCTCAGTTCGGTTAGACACTACCTGATTAAGGGATTTCACAATCTTGTTGCTAAACTGTTAGGAATAAATCAAGAAAAAATTTGACCTTTGAATGTTGTCTCTGAAATATTTTTAGATATCATTTATCTTTGTTCCTTCTCTAATTTACACATTTCTTGTCTTCACTGATACTTATTCATACTCTACGTTGTCGCTTCACTATATCTTCTCCATCCCCATCATGCTTTCTCTCTCTGGTCTCCTTTTTAAAGTATATCTTAACCTAACCTATTTTTCCTATATCTGACCTAATTAGGGTTTCTTAATGCTTTCATAGGTCATTGTGATAGTAGGATGTCATCCTTGATTCTAGTCTTCTCTTTTCCTTCCACCGATAAAACTTTCTGATAAAATTTACCGATAAACTATGCTTTTCTAATAGTACTCTATACTTGATGTTAGTTTCCAGCAATGGAAATCTTATCAAAATCATTCATTAGCCTATAGATTATTTTTTTCAAGTAACAATATTCCCCTTTGACATTTATGGAAAAACCATTCTATCATCATTCTTCTTACTATTTTTCATTTGATGTGTTTCTCCCCATATTCCTATACTCTCTTCATTACTCCCATTATCATTATTATCCTTTCTTTACTCTCTAATATTTATCACTCCCTTATTCACTTATCTCCCCCTATTTATTTATCACTCCACATTTGACAACAATTCCAAAGGTGACCAAAAATAAAATGTGACTATTGTAGTTTTAGTTGTTTTCTTCTCCTTGTGTCTAAACTTTTCCCAAAAATGTATCCCATTGTTCCTGCACTTGATTTATTTTTGTGATATGAATCTTCATATTTATCATTCTATCAGTAATATCTTTGTTATCATTTGTGTCTATTGTGCTTAGAATATTAGATGTATCTTGTATATGTTTCTGCATCATATCCATAAGCATACTTATCATATATGATTCCTCAATTGATATATTATTACCTATAATTAGCTTCTTTGTGATCTCAGTTGCTTTAGTTAATGTATCCTTCATATCCTCCAGTCTCTCCATTAAGAATTCTATAACTTCTTTCATTTTATTTATGCTTCTGTCAGTAAATGATTTGTGGTTCTTTATTCCTCTGATTTCTTCTTTAAGACTCTGATTGCTTCTGATTGTGTCTACAAATGTTCTTAACTCTGTTGTAAATGATTCATTTTTTTCAACAGTGATTGTTGGTAGTAAGCATGAAAATGTTTCAAATTTTATCTTCATGATTTTATTCTTTTGTTTCTCCCTTAACTATTTCTCTATAGTTTTCTTTTATTTGTATTTCTCCACACATGATAGCTTTTCCTTGTAATGTAACTTATTTTGATCTTTCTTCAAAATTTCAAGGTTGGGTCTTTCATCTAAGAATTAAATCTCTTCACTTTATAAATATTTTCTTCTCCTCTCTAGTGTTGTTGTAATAATTTTCATACTTTGTAAAGTTCTTGCAACTTGTTCTTCCTCATTTTCTATTATCTCACTAATAGCAGGTGCTATATCGGTAGTATGTGTTACATGTCTTGTTCCATTGTATTCATCTATATTCTCTAGTGTAAGTTGTTCATCAAGATATTCATCTTCCTTAGTAATTATATCATCATCAGATTCATCCTATATTTCAATAGGTTGATCCTTTTGTCCTTCTTCAAATCTTGTCAGGGTGTCTTCTCTTTCTATAGTAAAAATCATATTCCAATTTTGTAATGCATATTCTTCTACTTCTTTCTAAAATCCTGCTAGTAATTTGGTTGTTTTTCTCTTCTTAATAAATATGTTTTTGTACTTTGTCATTAATAACTCAATTTCTTCTATGCTTATTTATGGCTTTGTGATAATCAAAGTCCTTTCTCTACTTAAATTTTCTTTTTTTGCGGATTAATTCCATATTGTATTGATTTTGTCAAGTAATTCGTCAAGAACGTTTTGTCTCAATTCATTTGGAAATCTTTTGAATTTGTGAAAGTGAAATACTATTGTTTCTTCTATAATTTTCTTATCTTCTTCTATCCATGTCTTGTACTTGATTCTATGTATGTGACTAATAATTCCATGCTTTTTTATTCATTCTACTAATTCATTAGTTGTCCTTGGTATTCTTGATCTTGTTTGTTTAGTCTCAGGTTTATTTTCCTTTCTCTATGTTCTTGTGCTCACTTTTGTTGTTCTGGATCTTTTTGTCTTAGGTTGTCTCTGTTTAGCTCTCTTAATCTTGGCATAAGTATCAGGTATTGTATTTTATTTCTATTTTCTCAATGTACTGCTTACTTCTTCCTTTGATTTCTTTTCTTCTAATATTATCCTTCTATGAAATTATTCATAGGTTCCAAACCGACTAGCTTCCATACCCTTAGGTTGATCCAAAAGTTTCTCAATACTTGTTATTAACTCATTCTCTTTTGTTTCATAACCAGTAGGTTGTAGCCATGAAGTTCATGGTTCTACTACTTTGACTATGCATGAGTGTGTGTTAACAAAAAAAACATATATCTTTCTTGTATTACTTAACAATGTGAGGTGGTATCTGATATCTTCCATACATTTTAGTTTGAAAATTTCTGAAAAAATCCACATTACTTTATTGTAGCTTCTTCCTAATTGTTCAATATATCTATTAATCTGACTTATGAATGGTTCACCTGTTGTCCAATTTACTTTACCAATGTCTGTGAAATAATTTTTACATTTCAATAATGTTCCAAAATTCAATCCTTGTTTCTTGATTTTTCTCAGATTCATCATCAGTTGATTTATCATCATTTCTGGTAAATCATACTTGTTTCCTTTAGTAACAATCTCATATGTTGAGGAGGTTATCATCTTTGGTGGTGAATTGAACCTGACTATTGTGCTACTGGATCATCCTGAGTTTGATCATTCTAAGGAGATTACCCAAATTGACTATTTGGGCCTGGGTCATGGGTAGAATGAAAAAATCAAGGGGCTGATTGGTTACACTTCCCCTATGTTGGTAGACTATGAGGATTCTGCAAGAATGGAAGATATTCCATTGTCGGCTAACTCTGGGAATGAAGAAGAAAAGACTGAGGTTAGAGATGATAAGAAAGGTGGAAAGAATATGGAGAAGGAGAAATGTCATTAGGAGTTTGAGGAAAGGAATGAGGGAAAAGGATTTATCTAGGTTTCCAAGGACCGTTCGGAAATGGATATGAAGATTAATACTTGGATCTACAAAGAGATTAAAGACATTAATCTTAGGTACTTTGAGCTAGAGGAGAGAGTTGATAAACTCTCGTTGCTGATGGATAAGAGCACTAATTCTTCTACAGAGGGAACTGGTGATAAATCTATTGGTGATGATAAGGTTTTTTTGGATAAACTAGAGTTGAGGATTAATGTAGTGGTAAATTTTTGCCTGCATACTATTTCTAGCCATTTTCAAATAATTGAGGAGACCTTCAATATTATCATGAAGAAGATATTTGAAGGTATGAAGGTCACTACAAACAACCTACACTCTATCTTGGCTATGCTGGAAAGAAACAAATGCCCTACCATTAAAATTAGGATGACGTGGATATGGGTGTTGATGTAGAGTTGCACTGCAAGAAGCCACTTAGATGGGCCCAAGCCTAAAATTGTGAAAAATTTTCTCTTCTCCAAATGTACTCCAACCACACTTGACACTAAGTTGAATATCAACCCTCCAACTTGCCTTCACACTCTTTTCACTCTCCTGGTCCTTTGGATATCAAATCCAACTTGCATCTAATTTACCCTTTAGGGACTCTTTCTCTCACCAAGACTTCAATTTAGGAATTCTTCCTTACTCACCACAACCAACCAATCTATTTATTGGAACACCTTACTTAGACTCTCTGAACATGAAATCAAACATTAGTTTCATTCTTACACACCCTTAACCTCTATATCCTTTACTGACCTAGGAATCCTACTAGGTCTATTCTCAAGGTTTTCCAAACACAACTTTTGTTTTTGAAATGGGACTTGGAAAATAAATCATAGATTTGAGGACCAATTTGGATATTACAAAAAATCCCAAAGCTACATAGACCAACTCTACTCCTGTACCCCTGAACACTCACACAATACACAGACCTAATTGGCCAAATTAGGCTTGGTTCGCATAGAAAGTACTAAGGGATGGGTTCAAAGAGTTCATATAACAATCCAATATTGTTCTACTACCTAAAAATACCCCAAAAGACCAATCTACCAAGTCTCACAAATATGTTCATTCATCTACACACACATTTTCTTAATCGACTGGCTAAATACATATGGATATTTAGCTTAGGGCCTGATGATAACCATAGAAAACAAAACAATGAAGTCCTGATCCTTTGGGATCTTAAAATACATGTCCCTAAATCTTATTTCCCAAGTGTCCATGCAGATACACTGGTGAAATTCCAAGTTACGGCCCCATCTTATGCACAGACCCAAATTAAGAGGGTTTTTGGATTGTCTTTATAAATATCCTTCTAAATTCTACCAATAAAATCCAAATTTAACAAAACCAAATGAAAATTAAATTATATTCACAAAATTAAAAAATTATGTCACTAGATTTGATCAATGAGTCCATACAATTCTATACACAGTCAAATTGCTCAAGAAAAATTGTTTATTCTCTTCAAAATCATCAGGCTTTATACAATTTTTTGTCTAACCTTTGAAGAAGGTTTCTACATCTTCAAATACCTTCATTCCAATGGTCAAAATATCCTTGGAATAGTTGTGACCTTTGGGAAACCAAATGCAACTTCTTGAGCGACTTTTGAAAAGTTGCTCGAGCAATATTTTGACAGTTTTTGCAACTTTTTGACAATGTTGCATTTTTTGCAAAATTAAAACAAAATAGACTCTAATGATCTTTTAATGAATCCTAAACATGGAAGGACCTTGGAATAAGGTCAAAAAACCTCTAGAACACCAAAAAAAACATCAAAAACCTAGATCTATGGTCGCAGTGGTCTAAGGAGACTTCAAGGTTTATAATGAACCTTAAAGACCCTTAGCCTTACAATGTAGACCAAAAGATTCACAAAGATGATCCAAAGGATCCAATCCATTTATTACATCACAAAATGATTCTAAGTCTATAAAATTTAGGAGGTTCCCTACACCATACTCCTCTTGACAAAAGACAATCAAGTTTCTTGAGTTGGTATGTCTACAAGTGGGATGCCAGTTTGCTCAAAGGCTTTAGGTGTCATCCATGAAGCATCCTCTAGGGGTTTACTCTTCCACTTTAATAAGAACCCATAGTAAGTTATCCTTCAAGTTTTTTTACAGACCCTTTTTTCACAATGTACTCAATATCTGCAGCAAGTTTCTTTGGTAAGTATTTTAGCAAATCCTCTGATTCTTGATCCTGATTAACTACATCAGACACATCACCAACAATACCCTTAAAATAATATATGTCAAAAACATTGAATATAGGAGATAAACCAATACTAGGAGGTAATTCAGTCTTTTAAGCATTGTTCCCATATTTCTTGATAATATTGAAAGGACCCAACTTTCTCATCATTAATTTAGTGTATTTATCCTTAGGTAACCTCTCTTTTTTGAGATTAATAATCACCATATCACTGATTTCAAACTACAAATCCATTCTCTTCTTATTTTCACATTGTTTGTATTTAGCAGAGGTATGCTTCAACTTGGATTGGACCTATTCATGAATTTCATTCATTACTTCAACAAAATCTTCTGCTAGGGCACTCCTCTTGGATAAATCCTTCACATCTCTGAGTTCCAAAACACCCCTAGGATGGTTACCATACACAATTTGGAAAGGGGTCAATCCAGTGCTTCTATTGAAGGAATTATATTTTTCCATTAGTATACTTAGAAGAAAAATATGATCTACACCATCGGTTTACTCTACACAGAGGGACAGGGCACAACACTATCCGATGCCAAGGTTACCCGACAAAAACTGTTAAGTGTTACCCAATGACAAAAAGGTAAACAATACCCGATGAGTAACAATAGTGCTACTCGATAGTACAACAAAGAGAGGTACCCAATAGATATTGGGAACTCAATGAATAGTTAAGTCAAGGAACACTGATAGACTGCAAGTTCAAACTGATAACCAAGAACTAACAATCAATTACATCCCGCAAAAAGTGGATCTGACTTTCCATGTCAGATAAATCAGTGAAGTTGTATTTATAACTTCTTGATTTTCTTTTAAATCCATTATGTGCAGAGGAAGAAATGTAATATTTATTGTTTTAATTTGTTTTACTATTTTAAAACATGCAAATTAAAGATCAAGGTCAAGTTGTAAACCTTGGTTCTGAGAGTTAACATTGTAAATAGTGAATTCCAAGATAGGTCAAACACTTGTATAAATAGGTGCTCAATCCATTGATAATTTTTGTTTATCAATAAAGATAGTAGCCACGAAGAGCAACTAAAGACCAAACAAAGAATTCATGCAAAAGAACACAAACAAATTCAAATCAGATTTCAAGAACAGAACAAAGGCTACCGACAAGCAGAGAAAAGGTATTCATCAATCACTTAAGGTGATATTATTATTGAAAAGGTTTTAAGGGATCTTTAAATCAGAAATAGTAGATTGCATACATTTAGGTCAACATTTTTACTCATTCTAACAAGTGTAGTACACTAATGAAATTCTTTCAAGAAAGGCGGGCTTAACCGTCCTATTGTAAATCTCATAATTGAGTGCACACTTAAATCAGTGTTGCTAAAGCTCTTAATAGTGTATATCTTAATAGGTCTCCACCTTAATACTCTTAATAGGGTAGATCATTAGAAGTGATCAAATTGTAAGCCTTAACCGTCTCCCTTCCATTCTACAGATAGTGAAGTTTTGTGGGTGTCATCCCCACCGTAGTTTTTACTTCCTAACAGGAGTTTTCTGCGATACCATATCTTGTGTTATGTGTTTGTCAATTTCATGAATGTTTATATGAATGAATGAAAACTATTAAAGATTGTGAACAAACAATAGACACATAAGAAATTATAACAGTAATGGTTGGTAAATCAGAATTGAATGATTACTAATGATAAAATGTGTAAGGTGATAAAAGTTTTAGTGGTACTAATTCACCCCTCCCCTCTCAGTACTACTTCCCATTAATTCCAACAATTGGTATCAGAGCTGAGTATCTTCTTGAAAAGCTTAAAGGCTTAAGAGAAAAAGATCATATAATGGATAAGTACAAACTTGATAAGAATATTGAGAACAAAAATCTTGAGATACAGATGTTCTATGAACAGTATAAAGAAGCAAGTATCAAAATGAGAGAGTTGTTGGATGAAAGAAAAGGTATGGCTACCTAGAACAATGAAAAATACTATCAAGAAGAAGTGTTAGAATTAATCTTTCCTTGGTTGAAAATATGTAATTAAAAGGATAAACCAAGGTATCCTTATTTGTATTTGTCCTCTTGTCCATGTAAGAGGACATGTCACTATTTTGTAATTCCTTTAATAAGGAAAATAGATATTCCTCCTTAAGAGGAATCACACATTTGTGTCACACACAATATGAATGTGGCATCCATAGGAGAAGGGAGTTACATGAAAACTCCTCCACTCATCTCTACTTAAGAGATGTCTCTCACGCACTTGCTTCAATAATCTTCTCCTCTCTCTCTCAATCTCTCATTGCTCTCATTATTGTATTGAGCTCATTGCTCTCATCCTTTAGGTTTTTTGCCATATTCTTATTCACAAAGGGGTTTTTCTTTGC
>MU226470.1:566312-584936 GCA_018584345.1 Thuja plicata
CTCTCATCCTTTAGGCTTTTTTCCATATTCTTATTCACAAAGGGGTTTTTCTTTGCTTTTCCCCTTACCAAAATCTCTTGGCTCATTGTTGGATTCTTGAAGTGCTTTGTGGTTGATCTTGAAATCTTTCTCTCCTTTGGTTTATGGTAAAATCTTCCAACATTTCATTTTCTTGGATTACTACTTGTTTAAGTTTTCATTCTTCTTACAAGAAGAGATTCCAGATTTATTTGAAACTTATCCTCAAATGCAAGTAATATATTAGATACATCAGAAGAGAACATCACAAATCTAAAGGAGATCAACCTACATCTAACAGAGAAAATAAAGATGCTACAAATCGGTTAAGAGACTTAGATGGTAAGAATGATTCAAGTGATGAGTTCTGCCAGACAAGATGAAACAGGGAGAACACTTTCTATTGATGATAGAAGGAAGATTTCAGAGAAACTACAGGAAAAGGAAATGGAAATTCAAAGATATGCTGAGTATCACCATGATCTCAAAAATCAGATTATCCTTATGAGTCAAGAAGCAAACAAAATAAATGTGGAACTCATTGAGAGAATACATATTATCGGTGAACTAAGAGAAGAAAATGAAAAGCTAAAGCATGAGGTTAGAATTCAACAACAACACATTGAGATTATCAGAAAAGCTAAAGAACGCAATAAAAGAATGGATGACTTTCTTGCAAGACAATGAAGAGTCAATAGCAATAGTGGTATAGGCTTTACTGAAAATGGAGAATCATCAAATCCAAAGAATGTCTATGAAAATACAAGACCAAGGAAGAAAAAATGCAAGCACTATGGAAAGCAAGGGCACACATAAAATGCATGTAGAGGAAAAATAAAAGGTACTCCTAAATCTACACCTACATCTTCATTCATAGGATTATGTTATAAATGTAACAAGAAAGGACATAAGGCTTATGAATGCAAGAGAAAGATAGAAAAGACAAAGAAGAAAACCTACATGGACAAATAGTGTCCTACATGCAAGATGGATGGGCACACATATGAAGAATGCTGGAAAAATAAAAGGCAAGCATGGAAGCCAAAAGGTAAAGAAGTTTCTTATCAACCTAAGAGAATCGGTAATCAATATGTATGGGATTACAACACTTGGAAAAACTGTACATCATGTGGTAGATATGGTCACATTGCTGCAAACTACATGAGAGAATGGACCAAAAGTTATAGAGGCTGGTCAACCTCAGAATGGCATGCTTACACTATCATAAAACTGGTCATCTCAAGAAAGATTGCAAAGACAGATTGACAGAAACAAGCACATATCCCAATGGCAACACCATTGAAGATATCCGAAGGGAAAGAGACAAAATGTGGATAAAATCTACAAGCAATGATGAAGCTGGACCAAGTAATGCAAATGGTGACACCCCATCCAATGGATCCGGTGACACCACTAACCCCACTTGAACTAAACAAGTATGGAACTGCACTATACCAAGCTATATTTTGCATCAGTTCCATTATATAAATTGATAGATAATCAAAATTTGCATGAACCAAAGATGAATACCACATTACTTGTTACTAATATAGTAATGCAACACCATCGGTAAACACTTACCAAAAATCATCAATGAACACAATAATGAGTTGTTTATGCTTACCGGGAATTATCGGTCCTCTAAGAAAATATGGTAAACTGC
This sequence comes from Thuja plicata, assembly GCA_018584345.1. NCBI lineage: Eukaryota > Viridiplantae > Streptophyta > Pinopsida > Cupressales > Cupressaceae > Thuja > Thuja plicata. The sequence continues at coordinate 567,994 of MU226470.1, forward strand.
CAATATAACCTGACGACCGTCGGTAAAAAGGCAAAGTTTAGAAGTAGTCATGAAATAACACCGATATCCATCGGTAAAATAAAAGTGTTGAAACATCTACCCTAAGCATCATATCTTCACTGATGATGATTGGAAACATTCTCCCGATGAAACCCGTCTTCTCGTCCCGATGATTTGTTGAGCATTTATTGCAAGGACTTAGGTAAAAAAGTCTATAAATGGTCGATGGGAAAAGTTCATTTTTCACCCGTGGTTTGAAGAGAAAGTAGATCGACATCAAAGCGATTAAAGAGTAGAGAGAAGAAGCGTCTATAGATCAATTCAGCACATAGAGAACAAATTCCTCATCACCATTGTGAATCAAAATAAGTACCAAAGACATTGAAAGATCTATGTTACTGTTTTGTCAAGAAAAGCCCTAATTTCAAGAAAACCCTAAGTACTTGAAAAATAATGGAAACCACATCCAAAACTGCTAAGTTGAAGAATGAAAAGAAGAATGTGGTGAAACTAATCAAGAATAGCACATGTGTAGAACCTAAATACAAGATCTGTCTAGAAATTGCATCGAAACCCGATGAAGCTGACACATTTTCAAAAATCTTGCCTAGGGTTTTTCTCATAGAAGATGTTAGGTCTTACATTCACTGCAAGATCGCAGAGATAGGTGATCTAGAAATAGATGAATCTTATAAGAAGCTATGTGATGCCAAAGGAAAATTGAAAGAAGAACAAAAACACTTGGAGGTCAAAGGGTTAACCAATGCCCTACATTTCTTGAGGGAATTCAAGATAGAATGGATTAAGTTAGTCTTGAGCAGGATGCATGACAACAAACTATGGCTAGACCAAACCAATCAAATAACAAAGGATGTTCTTCATTTTGTCACTAGTTATCTGATAACTGACAAGCCTAGGGCACACAAGCATACATCCATGAAAGAAGTTATGAAACTCACCAATGCAGAAGGAGACAATAGAGGTCTCAAAGTAAACAAAATCACTGATAAAGAGCTAAAATTTGGTGCATGTGTTATTGGTTACAAAAATTTTCAGGACAGCAGATTGAACAACATTTCTGCAACAGCAGTAAGCACAGCTTACAAGATTGTAACAAAGGGAATTCAGATGGATCTGTGTGAGATCCTACTAAAACAACCTGATGAAAATATTATCAAAATCAGGTCTTCAAAGAGAAACACATGTAAGGTTGGATCACTTATCATGTGTATATTTTTCTATTTTCAAGAATACTGAACTGATTAAGTCACTAGGAGACAACTTTGAGTCTATCATGTCTGCATACCTCCTTGAGTTCAAGGAAAATATGATGGAAAGAACTAGGATTCCTGAGAAACTAGTTGAAAAGCACAAACATGAAATATGTTTCATGGCAGACACAGATTTCACACATATAAAACCAGTTGTACCAAGAACAGCTTGGTTATCATCATTAGACTATGAGATCAATATTGATCTAGCTACAAGTGCAATTGAGGCACTACTCAATGAGCCCATTGATAAGAAACAACCAATGTTTGGAACATATGAGGAGGCCAAATCTAAAATAAAATCTGGCCTAGAAGTCAAGAAGACTATAAACATTTAAGATAAAATGATTAAGAATCTCAAGAATATTCTATCGGTCTCAGAAGAAGAGCAGGATCAAAAGGAGGAAACCAATGAACAGGGCACCATCGGTAAAGTGATAGAAGAAAAGAAATTAGATACAGAGGCTACTAAATCTGATACACCTCCATCTCTACCTCCTACAAAGAAGCAAAGAACACTAAGTCAAACTACTGCTACCGATACCACTCCACTTAAGAAAGGTCAAGTAAGGACCTATATAAGGAAGCAGCCAACAAAAAGAACAAGACAACAACCTATCAAAACCACACCACCAAAGAATAGAAAAAGGTTTTTCAGGACATAGGTTGACTTGGACGACACCAAAGATGATGAACCAGATTTAGTAAATAAGAACTTCAGAAACCAAATGGTAGATGAAGTTTCCAAATCTATTGCTACCCATGGCACAATGACTGATAAAAAGATTAGGTAGTGGGATACACTAAATCCAGAGGATTAGAATAAAATACAAGAATTAGTTATAAAATTAATGATTAAAAACAAGTATGCCCCTACTGAATTTGTAAATCAAATACCTAAAGAGATAGGTAAAAGGGTATACCAACAGTGGTCATATGCCTTAAAAATAGAAAGAGAAGCAAGAGAAAGAGTTCTTGTGAGACTGATGCCTCCTGAATCCAAATTTGAAGAGATACAAGAAGTACTAAAGAAGCACTCAAGTAAATTTATAGCCATAATAAGGGCTTACAAAGTACTAGAGAGAAAGTTTATAGAACTAGATTCAATGACAGAAACCAAATGGAGACATCTCCTAGATCTACCGACAGAGTCAACAAATGTTGAGAAGTAATTACTTCTCACAAACACACCTCACAGAGAGGAGGAGATAGATAATGAAAGTCCTCAACATATTGCTCTGGACAATCAAGAAAGTGATGATGAGCCTATTAATTTAGATATAGGCATGGATGATAATATCCAACATATCACTCACTATGATTCTGAAAATGATCCAAAGAATAAAGATGATGTGATATTTATCACACTCAAGGATCAACAAGGCCATCAAGTACTTAAGACATTAGATGGAAATATAGTTGACATTGTTGATGAAAAAATGTAGGACACATTAATCATGCACCCAATAGTGCAAGACCCTGCACAAGATATACAAAAGGATGAGGATGTCACTACTGACAAGGCACTAACCAATGAATAGGACACCAATACTAACAAAGCCCAAGCAGCAACTCAAAGTAACATGCCTGTCCTAATGAAGGAAATAAACATACTAGAGGGAAATGAGGGATCAACTAAAAAGGAAACAAGCACACCCAAAGACAAGGGTGATGAAGAAACCAAAGGGAAAACATATACTACTATAGAGAAAGCTGCCACCGATGATTAGAAGAATGCATCTATTGATCAGAATAAATAAAACACTTAAAAGGAAACAGGGGACAAGCCTTCAGAGAAAGGTGAAAAAGTAAAGAAGGATGAGATTGAAAAGAAACCCGGATCACATTCTGTAGAAACACCCAAGGTTAACGAAGAGACATCTTAACATAATCGACATGTGCCCACATAGCAGAAAACACTAGATGCATCATCAATAAAAACTTCCCCAAGAAATTTAGAGCGAACAAATGAACTAGCTATGGTAGTTCATACATTTGCATCCCCTCAAATCTCAAAGAAGAAGAAAGGAAAGAATAAAAATCTAGTAACACTAGATGAAATCATTGAGATTCTAGTCTATGATCTAAGAACATTGGATCTGATAGCTTTGACAAAATATGCAAAGCTCTATGAGAGAAAAGCCATTCAAGACAAAATGAAGAGAGTGGCAAAAGAGGCCAAGGTACTAGAAGTAGCAAGGGAGATACTTCAACAAATTGTACCAGAAATAGATATTGATTAATAAGCCCCAATTATTGATCAATTGGTCATACTAACAGATGCAATAACATCTTAGAATATTGATGCTAAGAAGACAACGGAAGAGAGACTTGAACAAAAGTATGAATTCAAGCTCACAGAGAAGATAAGACAAGAAGTTGCACTGAAAAAGGTCAAGCTATTTGAATTGGTAAGTACAATTGATCCAATTTTATCAAAATTTGTTACCTTAAACAAGAAATTGTGCACTTTAGATCAACTCACTAAGGAGTATACTGACAAGATAGAAAAAAATAGGTGTTGATCTTCAGTCCAGTGCACAAAATATAGCCAACACAGAAGAAGCACTTAAATTGCACAATCAACAAATCATACAAGCTAGAAAATAGTGACAGGATATTCAGTTTGCAGAGGTGAAGTATAGAGATGAGGTCAATGGGCTCCAAGTTAAGCTCTTACCAAGACTTACACTCCTGCAACAAAATATGACATAGGTAACTACTCTAATTGCCACCCCTGAAATGTTTGTACTAGACAAAATTTATGATATGCACACCAAACTAGAGCTGCAACACATGGCCCTAGAATAGTTGAAAGAACATTAGGAGAGACTAATGGAAGATATCAAAATTACCCATTCTAACGTATTTGACACATTGTAAGTTATACATTTTTGTCACAATTTTGACATATTGTAAGTTGTACGTTTTTGTCATCAATATCAAAGAAAGGGGGAATTTGATATGTACATCACCTCAGTTAAAGGAGGAAATCATATGTATATTTAAAGGAGGAAATAATATGTATAGTGGAAGAAAGGGGAAATGATGTACACTCAGAGAATAAAAAGTATACATGTACAAACACATACACTATACCGATGCACACAGTAAGGGGGAGTCATATTATGAAAAGGATATAACATGGTGTAATAATTTCAGTATTATGCACATATAAGTTTTTGATACTAATGTCAAAGGGGGAGATTGAAGGCATTATATTTTTCCATTAGTATACTTAGAAGAAAAACATGATCTACACCATCAGTTTACTCTACATCGACAGACAAGGCACAACACTATCTGATTCCAAGGTTACCTGACAAACACTGTTAAGTGTTACCCAATGAAAAAAAGGTAAACAATACCCAATAGTAACAATAGTGATGCTCGACAGTACAACAAAGAGAGGTACCTGAATGATATAGGGAAGCTGACAAACAGTTCAGTCAAGGAACGCCGACAGACTACAAGTTCAAACTGACAACCAAGAACCGACAGTTAGTTACATCCCGCAAAAAGTGGATCTGACTTTCCACGTCAAATAAATCACAAAAGTTGTATTTATAACTTCTTTATTTAATTTTAAATCCATTATGTGTGGAGGAAGCAATGTAATCTTTATTGTTTTAATTCATTTTACTATTTTAAAACATGCAAACTAAAGATCAAGGTCAAGTTGTAAACCTTGGATCTGAGAGTTAACATTTTAAATCATGAATTCTAATATACGTCAAACACTTATATAAATAGGTGCTCAATCCATTGAGAATTGTTGTTTTTCAATGAAGATAGTAGCCATGAAGAGAAACTAAAGACAAGATAGAGAATTCATGTAGAAGAACACAAACAGATTCAAATCAATTTTCAAGAACAGGACAAAGGCTACCGACAAGCAGAGAAAAGGTATTCATCAATCACTTAAGGTGATATTATTATTGAAAAGGTTTTAATGGATCTGTAAATCAAAAATATTAGATTGCATACAATTAGTTCAACATTTGTACTCATTCTAACAAGTGTAGTACACTAATGAAATCCTTTCAAGAAAGGTGGGCTTAACCGTCCTATTGTAAATCTCATAACTGAGTGCACACTTAAATCAGTGTTACTAAAGCTCTTAACAGAGTTGATCTTAATAGGTCTCCACATTAATACTCTTAACAGGGTAGATCATCAGAAGTGATCAAATTGTAAGCCTTAACCAACTCCCTTCCATTCTGCAGATAGTGAAGTTTTGTGGGTGCCATCCCCACTGTAGTTTTTACTTCCTAATAGGAGTTTTCTGCAATACCATATCTTGTGTTGTGTGTTTGTCAATTTCATGAATGTTTCTATGAATTAATGAAAACTATTAAAGATTGTGAACAAACAATAGACACATAAGAAAGTATAACCATAATGGTTGGTAAATAAGAATTGAATGATTACTAATGATAAAATGTGTAAGGTGATAAAAGTTTTAGAGGTATTGATTCACCCCTCCCCTCTCAGTACTACTTCCCATTAATTCCAACATCTATTAACTGAATCATTATAGGAAAACTATTCTTGAGCCAATATAGTATCCCATATAGCACTATGTTCTTGTATGAGACATCTTAGAAAATTCCCAAGAGACCTATTGATTACTTCAGTTTGACCATCTGATTGGGGATGGTAAGCAGATGAAAGTGACAAAGTTATATCAAGTTTCTTCCAAAGTATTCTCAAAAAATGTCCTAAAAACTTTGGATCTCTATTTGAGATAATAGATAAGGGAAAACCATGGAGTCTAACAACTTCTCTCAAAAACAAGTCTGCAATATGAGAAGCATCACGAATGGTCTTGCAAGGAATGAAGTGAGCCATTTTTGAAAACTGTCAACAACCACATATACACTGTCACAACCAGTCTTTGTTTTTGGTACTCCTAAAACAAAATCCATGCTAACAGAATCCCAAGGTTTAGCAGCAATGGGAAGTGGTGTATACAACCTTGTACTTGAGGGAATCCCAAGAAATAGAACCTCATAACTAGATCAAGAATCTTGTCTATTCCACAGTGTCCTAAAAATCTTCCACTATTCTTTTCTTTAATAATATTATCCCTCATTGAACATATAGGGATGCAAAGTTGACTACCTTTAAAAATTAACCCTTCTTGAATAATAAATCTAAAAATTTAGTATTATACCTATCCCCTAACTCCATACAAACCTGATAGGCTTCCTTAAAATCTTCATCCACTAAGTACATATCCTTGAAAGAAGAGATGCCCGCACTTTCCAACTAAATTTATTGAACAATCAAACTTATCCTACTAAGAGAATCATAAAAATTATTAGACACCCCTTTGTTGTGCTTGATGGTGAAAGTGAAAGCTTAGAGATATTCCATCCATTTCAAGTGCCTATGGTTTAATTTCTCCTATCTATTTAGAAAACTCAAGGCATGATTGTCAGTATAAACAAAAAACTCCTATGGTAATAAGTAATGTCTCCATTTTATTAGAGATTCAACCATAGAATACATCTCTAAATCATAATTAGAATAATTTTTCTTTTCCTCATTGATTTTCTCACTAAAGAATGCCACAGGTTTACCCTCTTGTCTCAAGATACCACCAATGGCTATTTTTCTTGCATCACGTTCTATTGTAAAAACTCTATGAAAATAAGGAAGGACTGGTATAGGTTGTTGTGCAACCCTTTTTTTCAAATACTCAATGGATTTATGTGCATTATCATTCCAAAAAAGTGACATATTCTACCTCCCTTTATGGTATCAATCATTGGTTAACTAACCCCACTAAAATTCTTAATGAACTTCCTATAGAAACTAGCAATTCCATAAAAACTCTCTACTTCACTTGTAGATTTAGGTTTTGGCCAATTCAAAATCGCTTCTACTTTGGAGGGATCCATATTTAAGTTACCTTTTGAGATTACAAAACCAAGAAACGCAAGCTCTTCCTGTGGGATCACACACTTCTCCAAGTTGATCCTCAACTATTCTTCATGCAACATTTTCAATACCATATCCAAATGCATTATATGTTCATGTTAATTCTTACTAAAAATCAATATATCATCTAGATATACAAAAATAAAATGATTAATGAAAGATTTAAGAACCTCAACCCTGAGCATCATGAATGTACTTGGGGCATTGGAAAGACCAAAAGGCATAACAACCCATTAAAATAAACCTTCATTGGTCTTAAAATATGTTTTCCACTCATCTCCCTCTCTAATTCAGATTTGGTGGTAGCCACTTTTTAAATCAATCTTAGAATAACACATTTTCCCTCCCAAACATTCAATTAATTCTTCCATTCTTGGAATTGGGAACCTATAATAGATGGTGATCCCATTGATGGCTTTAGAGTCCATATATAATCTCCATGTACCTTCTTTCTTGGGTGCTAGGACTAATGGAACAACACAAGGACTAATACTCTTCCTAATGAAGCCCTTTCTAGACCAATCGTTGAATTTGTATTGCTATTTCTTCATTTTTTTCAGAAGTTAGTTTGTAGGAAGCCATGTTAGGTAATGTGGCACCAAGGATAAGGTCAATAAAATGGCTAATCTCTCTTTTTAGTGGTAAATAATTTGTACTATTTTTTGCAACTATCCCCTTATATTTATCCAATGACTCTTGTACCTCCCTATGACCAAAACTTCTCCTTAGTTCGTCACCCTTTGGTTTCTTTAGTGATTCCTCTTTAGGCTTTACAATGATGGAAAAACAAGGTGTCTTTTCCTCCTTAATAACTTTAATAAACTCCTTTTCACCAACCAATATTACACTGTTAGTCAAAGTCCTATCCTTTATATCATTTGGTAAAGGTGTCATTGTGAAAATTATACCATTCTTGACTAGGGTTTATACATTTATCTTTCCATAATGTTGAGCACTAGTTTCATACTACCAAGGTCTCCCTAATAGGATATGGAAAGCATCCATGGTTACAACTTCACACAAAACCTTGTCCTTGTACTCCCCAATCTGAAAATCTACCCAACATTGTTCATCAACTAGGGTCTGCTGATATTTACTCAACCAAGATACCTTATAGGGGTTTGGATGTGTTATTATTTTCAACCCAATATTTTCTATCATTTCTATAGAAATCAAATTTTAAGTGGAACCAGAATCAACGATGACTTTACAAACCTTTCCATTTACCTTACAAGTAGTCTTGAAGAGATATTTTCTTTGTGGAGGCTTCTTATTGATTGGTATCTTTGAGAGGGTTCTATTGAACATGATACATTCTCCTTTTTCAAGTGTTGCAGGCCTTGAGGAGGTGGTGTGGTATGATGTCATACTTTTTCAATCTTCTTCTTGAGAAAGTTGCACCCTTTTTTCTCCTCCTTGGCCATTTGCACTGGTATTTTCCTTCTCTGGAAACCTAAATGATTGGTGACCAATTTGATTGTAGGTGAAGCATCTACCTATGAATACATGTGAATTTATTCCCCCAAACCTTCCTCTACCATTTCCTCTTCCACCTCTGAAATTTCTTCTGGAGTTAAAGTCTTTTTCTAGTTCTTGGTGGCTTGATTCTCCTTGAGGCTTTGGTGATGAAATTCTTCCTTGGAATCTAAGCCTTTCTCTAAAGTTTTTTCCTCTTCCTCCTCTATTGTTTTGATCTCCCTTTCTTCAATGTTTTTCCTCAATTCTTAGTGCCATTTGAAAACACTTGTGTACTGAGTCAGGGTTGAACAAACTCAATTCATCTTGTATACTATACTTAAGTCAATTGAGATACCTTGCAATTTTCTATTTTTCATTCTCAAGGACTTTATATTTTAGGGTCATCCTATGAAATTATTTAGTATATCCACTTACATCAAGATCTTTTTTTTTCAGATTCTACAACTTTTTTTGGAGTATAACTCCATAGTCTTTTGGCACAAATTGCTTCTTGACCTCTGCTAGCATTATTTTCCATGATGAAATAGGACTCTTCCCATCTTCAAACCTTTCATTTTGTATAAAATTCCACCAAATCAAAGTAGGAACTTTCATCTTTCATTTAGAAATCTTGACTTTCTGACTTTCAGAAACATCATCACACTCAAAGTGATTTTCCAAAGCCTCTACCAAATCCATGCACTCCTCTGGGTTCATCTTCCCAAGGAACATAGGTATATCTTCCTTGTGATATTTTCTCCCAACCCTTTCAAGGGCTTTGAGAAATGGTCTTTGATCCATGGGTAACCCCAAACTTTCATGTTGTGGTACCTCCTCCTCTTCTTCTTCAGACTTAGAATGGTCTTCACTATACTTTCCTACTCAGATACTCTTCAACCTTTCAATTTCTTCTTTCATCCTCTTATACCTTATGAATTTCTCCCTGACTATCTTTTCCAGTTACACATTAGTAATCCTTGAAGGGATCTCCTCATCACTCTATCCTTCTATCGTGTCTCCCATTATTTAGCTTTTCCCAAGGTTCTTTAATGGCTTTGGTACCACCTGATGCAGAGCTACACTGCATCTGGGATCTCCTCATCACTCTATCCTTCTATCGTGTCTCCCATTCTTTAGCTTTTCCCAAGGTTCTTTAATGGCTTTGGTACCACCTAATGTAGAGCTACACTGCACAAAGCCACTTAGATGGGCCCAAGCCTCAAATTATGAAACTTGATCTCTTCTCCAAATTCACTCCCACCACACTTGTCACTAGGTTGGATATCAACCCTCCAACTTTCCTTCATTCTCTTTTCACTCTCCTAGTCCTTTGGATATCAAATCCCACTTGCATCCAATTTACCCTTTAGGGACTCTTTCCCTCACCAAGACTTCAATTAATTATTTCTTTCTTAATAACCACAACCAACCAATCTATTTATTGGAACACCTTACTTAGACTCTCTGAACATGAAATCAAACATTATTTTGATTCTTACACACCATAAACCTCTATATCTTGTCCTGACCTAGGAATCCTACTAGGTCTATTCTCGAGGTTTTCCAAACATAATTTATTTTTTGAAATGGGACTTGGAAAATAAATCAAGGATTTTAGGACCCTTTTGGATGTTACAATAAACCCCAAATATGTAGAGACCAACTCTACTTTTGAACCCCTGAATACTCACAAGACACACAAACCTAATTGGCCAAATTAGGATTGGTTTTCATAGAAAGTACTAAGGGATGGGATCACAGAGTTGATATAACCATCCAAGATTGTTCCAATACCACAAAATACCCAAAAAAACCAATCTACCAAGTCTCACAAATATATTCATTCATCTGCACACACATTTTCTTAATCGTTTGGCTAAATACATATGGATATTTAGCCTAGAGCTTGATCACAGCCATACAAAACAAAACAATGAAGTTCTAAGCCTTTGGAATCTTAAAATACATGTCCCTAACTTGTATTTCCCAAGTTTTAGTGCAGATCCACGTGTTAAATTCCAAGTTAGGGCCCCATCTTATGTATAGACCCAAATTAAGAGGGTTTTTGGAATATCTTTACAAAAATCCTTCTCACTTCTACCAATCAACTCCAAATTGAACAAAACCAAATAAAAATTAAAGTAGATCCAAAACATTAAAAAATTATGTCACTGCATTTGATCAATGAGTCTGTACAATTCTGTACACAGTCAAGTTGCTCAGGAAAAATTGTTTATTCTCTTCAAAATCATCAGGCTTCATACAATTTTTTGTCTAACCTTCCAAGAAGGTTTCTACATATTCAAATACCTTCATCCCAATGGTCAAAATATCCTTGGAATAGTTGTGACTTTTTGGAAACCAAATGCAACTTCTCAAGCAACTTTGAAAAGTTGCTCAAGCAACATTTTGACAGTTTTTGAAACTTTTTGACAATGTTATAATTTTTGTAAAATTACAGCAAAATAGACTCTAATGATCTTTGAATGGATCCTAAACATGGAAATACCTTGGAATAATGCCAAAAAACCTCTATAACACCAAAAAAAAAATTAAACACCTAAATTTATGGTCCTAGTGGTCTAAGGAGACTTCAAGGTTTATAATGCACCTTAAAGACCCTTAGCCTTACAATGTAGACCAAAAGATTTAAAAGGATGATCCAAAGGATCCAATCCATTTATTACTTCACAAAATGATTCTAACTCTAGAAAATGTCAGAGGTTCCCTACACTAGGTACTATCCCTTTTAGTCTGGGTTCTAGGACTAGGACCAGTACCAAAAAGAAAAAAGTGGACCAAACCAAAGAGATTGAAACTCTTAGGGAGTAAATTCAGCAATTCAAAGTGCTGAAAGAGGATACTACTGAATTAATTAAAAATATGGGTTAGGTTGGTTGGTTCTGGTCCTCATTGTGGTTTTTTGGGATTTTTTCTAATTTTTCTGGTTGGTTGTGTTGGGGGTGTTATGTAATGTTATTTTTTCCCGCAGCTATTTATTTTTTAAGTTGTTGTAATTTTTCCTATCTTTTCTTGTTGTGAAGGGTTACAGTTCCCTTTGAAAACTATTTTTACCATAATAAAAAACAATCTCATATGAAACCTATAGTTCTCCTCCAGATATGTTATCTATTTGATTTTCCTGATAGATCTTGTATCTGATAACCATTGATGCAAATTTAATTTCTTTATCCACAATATTTCTTGTAGCAAAGGTTTTCTGATATTGCTTGTACCTTGGTGTAGGGTCATTCAAACACATGAAGACACAAGGTGCTTTGGAGAGTGGAAGAGAATATATGAAGGTTAATTGGAATTTTTTGAGGCCAATCATGGTTATTTGTAATGACCAATTTAATGTAAAGATCAAAACTCCTAAGGGTCCTGATAAGGACTCTAGGACCAAATTGTTTGTAAGGGGGGCCAATAGTTCCTAAATGGATCTAACTGGTTAGGGGGGTCCTAGATAGGATCAATAGATCCTAGGATGAAGATAGATCTATGTTTGATAAGTTACATAGCAAATAAAGAAATAAAACAAAAGTTAGAATTTCAAATTTTTGAATTCTAACAAGTATTTTGGTTTAGGAGGGAAAGCATGGTTATTGTTTATTTTGAAGGCTACCACATTCCAACCGATTGAAATATGTTTGGGGAAGTTGTAAAACCATCCTTTATAGCCTGGATGTGGCATATGGATAAAGGGCAATATGAAGAGGAATGCAATTATATGAACTATACTTGGAGATACAACAAACATACTAAATTTTTCAAACTTCGCATGGTAATATGATTTTATTTCATTTTCTATACATTCTAATGATTTAAGGAACTAAAAAAATAATTTTGAAAGCCTTGTACATGTTTTGAGATTTTATTTCATACTGTTTATTCACTAAAATTGTTGACAGTCACAGGGAATTATAATTTTGTGATAGTTCTAAGTGTTTTCAGTGGGTTAAGGGTCATTCGATGAATTCCAATGAGAGATCCTGATGGAATGACCATAGAATAACATGTGTGATAGATTTTTAACCTTGCATTCTGAAGAGAAGTAAGTTAAAGTTGGTGATCACCATGTTGGGGTGTTGAAAGAACACCAAATTCATGGTTAAGGTGTAGCAAAAAGAGTTTCATCCATAGGAGGGCATAATTCTATGTTGAAATCCATTAGCACATGCCAAACTATTGGTTAATCAACTTTTTTTGGGTTGAGAAACTGCTTGGAAAGTCGACATTGAGAAATCCCTAGTTTTAAGGGCTTAGAAGGGGCGATTTAGGGATTTTTGGTAAAGAGATATTGTAGAGAAAAATTAAGTTAAATTTCCTATAATTGGAACCATAATAACACTCTATACCAGGTGGAAAGGTTGGGTGTTAATTTTGGGATAGGGTTCCTTTGGAAAAGTGACTAATTAGGTCTAGGAGGAAAGTTGGAGCAGCAGTATTTGGGGTTGGTGGTAAAAAAAAAACACACTTGGATTTGAGATATTTTAAAGGGGATCAAAAAGGCTATTTGAATAAACCTTAACATTTTTAATTGTTTTGGGAAGTCTGAGAAAAAGTCCAAAAATCAAGGAAAATAGGGCTACTAAGTATACTAGTCATATTTTGGCTTTAGAGTGGATTGGGGTGTTTGAACCATACCAGCGGGTTGTAACCTGTTAGAAGAAGTATGGGATGATTTTGTAAGTTGATTAAAGGTATCAGAGGTAGTGGTTAGGTCTTGTTCATTCATTTTTGCAATTGGAGCCACATGGTGCATTTGGGGGTTCCTAGGGTTATTTACCTTACCTTTGAATTTATAGAACTCTTGAAGACCTTAATAACTTTCACACTACTTGCCTCTACATTAGGTGGTATCAGAGTGTAGAAGATAACTTTGGGATAATAAAAAGGGTTTATGTCTGAAGAAGACTTTTAAGAATTTGAGGAAGAGGCTCTAGAAAGGCCTCCAAAGATTACAAACACTGAGCTTGCCAAGATTGTGATGAAGCAAGTGGAGGATAACAAGAAGAGGAATGTAGAGATGGAAAAGATGAGAAGAGATATGAAGAAGAAGAAGAAAGGAGGCACTAAGCAAGAATAATATGAAGAAGAGATTGAAGAAGAAGAAGAATAGAGAGAACCAAGGGAAGAGATTGATCTTAAGGATGTGAGGATGTCTAATCTTATCAAAGTCATTAAAGGGGGTGACTATAAAGGAAAGTCTAATATACAAATATATGATGGTAAAATGAATGAAGAAGAATTAATTGATTGATTTATTCCAGTAGAAAACTATTTTTATTGTGAAAATGTGAAGGAGGATCACAAAGTGAAGATTGCAAAGTCAAAGTTAAGAGGGCATGCTTTTCTTTGGTGGGATTGCTTGTAGGTTGGTAGACGGAAGAAGAAGCTACCTAAGATCACATCATGGTAGAGGATGATGGAAAGATGAGGGAGAAATTCCTTCCAAGAGACTATAAGGTTTTGTTGTACAAAAAGTTACAAAACCTAAGGCAAAAGGACATGGATGTCCAAAGGTATACTGGGGAATTTCACAAGTTATATATTAGAGTTTCTCATGATGAAGAAGAGGAGGATAAATTAGAAAGGTACATGGGTGGAATGAGAACATCTAGAATGAGATCAGTTTTAATGCACCCAACACTATGGAAGAGTGTTACAGTTGGCTATCAGTGATGAGGACAAGTTGAGAAGAAGACAAGAGAGAGACAAGGAGGTGGAATAGGCAAAGAAAATAGGGGCAAAGGTGGAAGATCCAATGAAGAAAAAGGACAAGGTGATAAAGGCGAGGAGCCTATGATAGATCATAGAAGTGGAAAAAGAGGTGGTGGCAGATTTGGTATAGGTAGAGGCAGCAACACCTTCAATGAAAAATGCTACAACCATGGAGAGGAAGGACATCCCTTCTACAACTGTCCATAGAAAGATACAAGGAATTTTGATAGGAGAGATGGGTTGACACAAGATAGAGGTAAAAATGAGGAAGATGAAAAACAAGGGGAAACCTTTGTATATCCTAAAGTTGAGGGATGTCTCATGGTGAGAAATGGAGTAGACATGCAGCAGCAAAGAAGACCAGAGGTATCAATTTTCAAAACCAATTGTTTGAGTAAGGGTTAGTTTGATAACATGTAACTGATTGAATGTTTGATAATGTTAAGTTGAAGATGATGCAAAACATTAAACTAGTTAGTGGTTTGTATTGTCATTGATGTCAAATTGAGATCATCTATACATTCATATACATAATGCCAAAGATTTTAGAGAATCAATAGAACAGAGGTTATGCTTTCAGCAATGCATAAAAGTCAAGTATTCACTAAGTGACAGACAACACTGATGGAGTGCACACCATCAGTAAAGATAGAGATAAAGTCATAGTGATGTCTGATGATCAAGAAGATAGTGTTTCCCAACAAGAAAGATCCAATGATGCCCGAAAGATGGAGATCCTGAAGCTAACTGAAGTTACATTGACATAACTGGTAGTTGTCACCGTCGATGAATTACAGAATTGACTGACAAAATAGAGAGATCGGAAAATGACAAAATATCTAGCTGGCAAAACTTAAGGATAAACTTAACTGGATTGTTTTATTTGTTTTATTTGACCGTAGTTAAGCAATTGATTTAGATAGTGTGCAATAAGATAACTATGAGATAAATTAGGAGTTAAAGCCATAAATCAAATTGGCTGGATTGTTTTTCACGCCAAGAATCAAGAATCAAGAATCGAGAATAAAGGAATATCATGTCTATATAAGAGACAAGCATAATTAATTTCCAGAGAAAAAAATCAGACACACGGGGGAGTGAATAGAAAGAAGATGCTAAAGAGAAAGTAGTGAAGGATAAAATTCATACAGTCCTGATCAATATGATGACATTATTTTTCCATTAGTACACTTAGTGAAAAACATTGACAAAGATCACCGAAAGACTATAGAGATCACTGGCAGACTTCAAGCATTACTAACAAACAGTGAGCATACCCAACAGAACACAGAGGTCATGAAAAATGCTAAGTATAGAATCGACAAGCATCACTGGTGACTAAGAGCATCACCGGAAACATAGTTTTTAGAACAAACCCAACAGGAACAAAAAAGGCATACTCAACGAAATGTTCAAGAAAGGAACACTGAGGACCAAGAAAACTGACCATCAAAATTGATAGTCAGTTAAAGAACCCACAAATTATGGATCTAATTTTTACACGACAGATAAAGCAATGTAATTCTATTTATAGATTTTTTATTTGTTTTAAATCATAACTTGAGGGTCAAGCAAGCTTTATGTAAATGTTTTAATGTATCCTAATGGATCTAAAACATATCTAACTAAAAGACCAAGGTCAAGTTGTAAACCTTGGATCTAGAGTTAACTTGCGATGCATGAATCAAGAATTGAGCCTAATTTAGTATAAATAGATATTCAAACTCAATTGTGAGTTATGAATTCATTATTGTTGATAGCCACAAAGAGCATCTAAGGAGCAGAAGATAGAATTCATGCAAAGGTCAGAAATAGAACACATTAGTTGTCAAGAACACACAGAGGCTACTGACGAGCAGATAAAGGTGTTATTCAATCATGAAAGGATGATAACTTATATATATGAAGCTTAATTGCATCTGTTATCAACAGTTGAAGATTGCATACATCATCAGATCAAAGACTTATGTAGTTGCATTCTAACAGGTGCAACACATCTTAAATCATTTTGTAGAAGGTGGACTTAACCATTCTTTACAAATCTCTTAACAGAGTGCACACTTAACAGTGTTGCTAAAGCTTCAAATGAAGTAGATCTTAACAGGTATCCACTATAATACTCCTAACAAGGTAGGTCATCAGAAGTGAACATTTGCAAGCCTTAACCAGCCCCTTCTTATCTGCAGATAGTGAAGTCTTGTGGGTAATAATCCCCACCGTAGTTTTTACTTCCTAACAGGAGTTTTCTGCGATATCATATCTTGTGTCATGTGTTATCTATTTTCATGAATGTTTCTATTATTGTTACATACTAAAGAATTTATGATATGATTGCATATACATAAAGAAAGATGAATAGTTAGATAAGATAATTTACAAACTGATGATTAAGGTTTAATGGGCTAACCAAGAAAATGTTTAGAGGTACTGATTCACCCCTCCCCTCTCAGTACATCATCTCAATATAATTCCAACAATTGGTATCAGAGCTAAGTCTCTCTCTTGAAAATCTTAAAGACTTGAGAGCAAAGATCAGAGCAATGG
>MU226470.1:608571-625949 GCA_018584345.1 Thuja plicata
TGCTTAATTTGTGAGTTTGAGCCAAAATTTGTCAATGCTGCACTAGATAATGAAGAATGGATAAGTGCTATGAATGATGAGATTGAACAGATTGAGAAGAACAAGACATGGTCACTTGTGCCAAGACCAGATAAAAAGAATGTCATTGATACAAAATGGATATTCAGGAACAAACTAAATGAGAATGAAGAAGTCACAAGGAACAAAGAAAGACTAGTATGCAAGGGGTATGCACAAGAGGAAGCTATAGACTATGGAGAAACCTTTGCACCTGTTGCTAGGATAGAAGGAGTAAGAATTCTACTTGCTTATGCTGCATATAAAGGATTCAAAGTATATCAAAAGGACATCAAATCAACATTCCTAAACGGAATACTTGAAGAAGAGGTATACATTGAGCAACCAGAAGGGTTTGTGGATCCAGACAAAAGGAACTTGGTATGTAGAATTCAAAAAGACTTGTATAGATTGAAACAAGCTCCCAGAGCCTAGTGTGAACTACTTCATTCCTATCTAATAAGTATTGGATTCATGAGGACTAGTGAAAATAGTAATCTTTATTTGAAAGAAGATACTAATGCTAACACTTTGATTGCTGAAATATTTGTTGATGACATCATATTTGGAGGCAATGATATGCTATGCAAATTTTTTGCTGATGAGATGAGCAAATAATTTGAGATGTCTATGTTTGGAGAGATCAAGTTCTTTCTTGGTCTACAGATCATTCAACAAAGTGAAGGTATTTTCATTACACAGTCCAAATATATCAAAGAAGTCCTGAAAATATTCAAGATGGAAGATTCCAAACCTATTGGAACATCGATGGCTACTGGATGCAAATTAACAAAGGAAGACAAGATGATAGAGGTAAATCAGACTCTATACAGATCAATGATAGGAAAACTCATGTATGTTGTACACACTAGACCAGATATTGCACATGCAGTAGGAATTGTTGCTATATTTTTTGCTAACCTTAGGAAATCACATATAACTGCCATGAAAAGAATTCTAAGATATCTAAAAAATACTGAGGAATTTGGCTTATGGTATAGAAGAGAAGAAAAATTTGAACTAAAAGTGTTTACCGACGCTGATTGGGCTAGAAATATTGATGATTGAAAGAGCACAACTGGAGGAGCATTATTTTTGGGTGACAGACTTGTCACATGGATTAGCAAGAAGCAAGGATGCATCTCTCAGTCTACTGCAGAAGCAGAATATGTTGTTGCTACTGTAAACTGCTCAAATATTGCATGGATCAAACAGTTACTGGAAGGTATGCATATGAAGATCACAGAATGAGTAATTATCTATTGTGATAACACCAGTGAAATAAACATTTCCAAGAATCCAGTCATGCATGCAAAGACTAAACACATTGCCATCAAGTATCATTATTTAGGAGAACAAGTTCAAGAAAAAGAGGTGATACTTGAATATGTGCAATCAAAAGAGCAACTTCTTGATATCTTCACCAAGCCACTACCCAAGGATACATTTGAGTACATGAGAAAAAGACTAGGGGTCAAACCCATGTCTACCAGTCAATAAAAGGACTGAAGGCTACATCAACCATATATTATTAGAATATCATTCATGATTAATGCAAGCAGAAGATGAACTTAAAAGCTACATCTATATACATAAAGGTATATATCAGAACCAAGCGCCAGAGCATATTGATAGATTGATAATGGATAAAGGAAATTCAAGGAATATATTTTGGATAGAAGAAAATTGTTTGACAAAATGTCAGATATTTGTAAACTATTTGTTTGGCATTGTTGTCAAAGGGAGAGAATGTATTCATATTATCATCAGAACCTATTTATTATCAGATTAATCCAAACAGGGAGAGATAATATCCATAGGGAGAGAATTTTTATAAAATTTGCAAATAAAAGGACACAACATATCAGAAGAAGGAAAAGAGAAAGCTGCAAGAATCAAATCTAAGATAACACAGAACTTACCGGCGGTCAGACATTTCTATCAGTTCTCAAAACAAATTGTTTGGTAATGTGATGAATCTCAAAAATTGTATTTCATATTGTATTATAAATAGTATAGTGTGATAATATAGTATTTTGCCATCAATGCCAAAGGGAGAGATTGATAACATGTAACTGATTGAATGTTTGATAATGTTAAGTTGAAGATGATGCAAAACATTAAACCAATTAGTGGTTTGTAGTGTCATTGATGTCAACTTGATATCATCTAGACGGTCATATACATAATTCCAAAGACTTTAGAGAATCAATAGAATAGAGGTTATGCTTTTAGCAATGCATAAAAGTCAAGTATTCACTAAGTGATAAACAACACCGACGGAGTGCACACCATCAATAAAGACAGAGATAAAGTCACAGTGATGCCTGATGAGAAAGAAGACAGTGTTTCTTGATAAGAAAGATCCAATGATGCCCGACAGATGGAGATCCCAAAGCTAACTGAAGTTACACTGACAGAACTGGTAGTTGTCACCGTCGATGAACTATAGAATTGACTGACAGAATAGCGAGATCAAAAAATGACAAAATATCTAGCTGGCAGAGCCTAAGGATAAACTCAATTGGATTGTTTTATTTGTTTTATTTGACCATAGTTAACAGTTGGCAAGAAGATAACTACGAGATAAATCAGGAGTTAAAGTCGTAAATCAAATTGGCTGGATTATTTTTCATGCCAAGAATCAAGAATCAAGAATCAAGAATCAAGAATCAAGAATCAAGAATAAAGAAATATCGTGTCTATATAAGAGACAAGCATAATTCATTTCCAGAGAAAAAAATCAGACACACGGGGGAGTGAATAGAAAGAAGATGTTGAAGAGAAACTGGTGAAGGATAAACTTCATACAGTCCTAATCAATCAAACTAAGGAGAGCTAAAGAATTCTGCAGACACTGACGAATAGTGAAGCACATCACAGAGAAGAAAGTATGGAGCACAAAGGAATTGAATTGATACATTCATCATAGAGGTATTCTAATTAAATAGATCTGAATATCTACAATTCAAAGTTGCATTAGAAATAGGTCATTGTGTTTCAGTTTAACCATTGAAGCATTAAGTCTCTTAATAGAGAAGGACTTAACCGTCTTCTATAATTGAGGTATATCCTAACAAATTACCAAAAAGGTTGATTCATGATAGTAGCATTGGTCTTACCTAAAGCCTATTGATAGTCTAAGAAGGAGGCTAATTCAAGGATGGTAGTAAGATTAGCATAAATCCTATTGACAGTCTAAAGACTGATTCAAGGATGGTAGCATAAATTCCAAATACTAAGTGACAATCTATGTATAAAAATCCTCTAACAAGGTCACACTTAACCGTGTGTTTGTAACCTTTAACAGGGTTGGCTCCTAACAGGGCTCACTTCAGAAGAGTGAAAATTTGGGGTACCGGTCCCAGTGGTTTTTTCCCTTAACAGGGTTTCCACGTTAAAATCCATGTGTTATGTGTGTATGGTTTATTACTTTATTATTTTACATTTCACATATGCATTTATGGATTGATTGGTTTACTCTACATATTTACTGAGCTTCGGTAAATAATTTTTACTACTTATCGGTAATCAAGGAGAATAAGGACAAACAAGGTAAACCGATAGATAGTTAATTATTTCAAATTATTTCAAGGCATACATCTTGTAGGGACTTAATAATCTAAGGTGTATTGATTGGTGGATTAAAGTTTAAAGGATAAATTTTTGAGGCCACTGATTCACCCCCCCCCTCTCAGTTATTACTAAAAAAGTTTTGAAAAATGATAATAGATTTAGGTTCCTTTGATAACTTGGTTTCTTATGAAATGGTTAACAAGTTGCATTTGGAAAATTTTGCAAATCCTAGACCCTATAGAGCCTCATGGGTGAGTGATGAACAAAGCCTTGATAATAGGGAACATGCTTATGTATAATTTTCAATTTGTGAGTATAGGGAGAGATTACTATGTGATGTGGTACCTATTATATGTTTTCATACCCTTTTAGGAAGGCCTTGGCAGTTAGAGAGGAGGACAACACATGATGGGTTCAAGAACACCTATCTAGTTCACAAGGATGGTAAGAAGTATGTCTTGAAACCTTTGCAAAGTAATGGTTTATTTGAATCAAGAATAATTTATTTTGGAAGGAAGGAGTATGTTTATTTGTAGGAGCATAAGAAGTACAGGTCTGTAGAAGATCAGAGTATAAAAATATCTTTGTTGGTACTGAAAACAAAGTGCAATGAAAGTGAACATAAGATGACAGGGTGATAGAAATTTCCTGAGAAAGGAAGAGTAGTAGTGGGCACACTTTGGTGTCATATTTCTTAACCAATTAAAGGTGATTAATTTCTCTCCATGGAGGGAAGTGGAAGGGGTGATATGGATCTTATAGTACAAAAGGAAGGACAGTCTAAACACATCTATGATGACTATCCCAAACAACAAACATTTGTGATGGATGATGCATTTTATTTTCATGTTCCTAATCATGTGGTTTTAGGTTCAAGGAGATGGGATAAGGATTTTTTATTACAATAGAGGTTTCAAGGAAGACCAAGTTGCAGAATTCCTTCAAGGAAGATAGGGGGTGTGAAGACAAGACCATTAAACTTTTGGGAAAAATTTTCTAGTTCACCTGGGGAGTATCGTATAAGGGAACCCAAAGACATGAAGACACAAGGTTCCTGGGAGAGTGGAAGAGAATCTATGAAGGTTAATTGGAATGCTTTTAGGCCAATCATGGCCATTTTTAATGACCAATTCAATGTAAAGATTAAAATTCCTAAGGGTCCTTATAAGGACCCTAGGACCAAATTATTTGTAAGGAGGGCCAATAGTGCCTAAATTGGATCTAAATATTTAGGGGGGTCCTAGATAGGATGAATAGATCCTATGATGAAGCTAGATGCAATTTTTATAAGTTACATAGCAAATAAAGAAATAAAACAAAAGTTAGAATTTCAAATTTTTGAATTCTAAAAGGTAGTTTGGTTTAGGAGGGAAAGCATGGTTATTGTTTGTTTTGAAGGCTAATTCATTCTAAATGATTGAAATTGGTTTGGGGAATTTGTAAAACCATCCTATATAGCTTGGATATGGCATATGGATTAAGGACAATACAAAGAGGAATGCAATTGTACAGACTGTACTTGGAGATAGAATAAAAATATTGAATTTTGCAAATTTTGCATGGTAATCTGATTTAATTTCATTTTCTATACATTCTAATGGTTTTAGGAACTACAAATAATAATTTTGAAAGACTTTCACATGTTTTGAGATTTTATTTCATACTAGTTATTCACTGAAATTGCTGGCAGTCACAAGGAATTATAATTTGTGATAGTTTTGAGTGTTTTCAATTGGTTAAAGGTCATTCCATCAATGCCAATGACTGATCTTGATGGAATTACCATATAATAACATGGATGATATATTTATAACCTTGCATTGTATAGAGAAGTGAGTGGAAGCTGGTGATGACCATGTTGGGGGTGTTGAAAGAACAACAAATTCATGGCTAAGGTGTAGCAAAAAGATTTTTTTCCATAGGAGGGCATCATTTTGTGTTGAAATACATTAGCAAATTTAAAAATAATGGTGAATCAATTTTTTTTGGGTTGAGAAAGTGCTTGGAAAGTTGACATATAGAAAGCCCTATTTTTAAGGGCTTAGAAGGAGTGATTTGGGGCTTTTGGGTATAGAGATCCTACAAAACCAAATTAAGTTAAAATTCCTCTAATTGGAACCATAATAATGCAATGTACAAGGTAGAAAGGTTAGGTGTTAAGTATGGGATAGGGTTCCTTTAGAAAAGTGACCAATTAGGTCTACAGAGGAAAGTTAGAGCAATAGTATTTGGGCTTGGTGGTAAAAAAAATACACACCTAGGTTTGAGATATGTTAAAGGGCATCAAAAAGGGTATTTGAATCTACCTTCACATTTGGAAGTGTTTTGGGAAGTTTGGGAAAAAAGTCTAAATTTTTTGAAAATAGGGCTATTAAGTCTACTAGTCCTGTTTGGGATTTAGAGTGGAATTGGGTGTTTGATCCATTCCAGTGGGTTGTAATATGTTATAATAAGTTTGGGATGATGTTGGAAGTTGATTCAAGGGAGTAGAGGTAGTGGTTAGGTCTTGTTCATTCATTTATGTAATTAGAGCCACATGGTGCATTTGGGGGTTCCTAGGGTTATTTACCTTACCTTTGCATTTATAGTATTCTTGAAGACCTTAATACCTTTCACACCATTTACCTCTTGTTAGAATATGTAATCTTTCCTTGGTGAAATATATTATAAACCAAGGTAGTTTAGTTTAATTTATTATGTATGTAGGAGATTCCTATAGAATCCCTACATGAACACATGTCCTCTTGTCCATGTGTGAGGACATAATATTTATTTGTAATTTCTTTTATTCTAGAGTCCTCCTTAAGAGGAAATAGCACAAGTGGCACACACATTATGAATGTGGCTCACATGCACATGGGAGTTACATGCAACTCCTTTCTTCTCATCTCTACATAAGAGATGATTCTTTTCTCTTTATTACTCACTTTTTCATTTCACTTGTAACACTTAGTTTCTCATTCTCTTGAAGCATTGTATGAGCATTTTGCTCTCATTCTATTCCTTTATCTCTCTTAGGATTTTTGGCCCATTCTTAATAATATCACGGGGGTTTTTTTATGCTTTTCCCCCTTCAAAAACATTGTCTCATATTGTATGGTGCATGCTTCTAGATTTGGTTACTTCATGGTATGCATTTCCTCACTTTGCTCATTAGATTAAACAAGATCTTTTATGCTCTTTTTTATCATTTCTTACACCTCTACATCATACCTTACTATACCTTCAATTTTTATTCTATAATCTAGTTCCTTTACACATTTCCTTCTATTATTTGATAATCCAATTATTGCAAAGATGATTTCCTTTGTAATCTCAATTTGTTTATCTCCTTCCAACCATATGTAGTCACCGTGTAGTCTACTCAATATAAATTTAATCTATTCATCTTCAAAATTATTTGGTATGTGCACGATATGTGTTAGAATTTTTGTATCTATATGTCCATACTCTTCATTCAATAATTCATTCTCTTTGTATAATTCCTTGTAGGTTGTACTTATATCTTCATCTTCGATCTCACTCTTCTTGCATTGAATATAAGTTCTAAAATATTCTATTAATATAACTCTTCATGGTAACCAAGATAGTGCTCTAGATTCATTCATTTCAATTTCTTTCGGTGAATTCAATTGATATTCAGGTTCATTCTCCTATGATCCATCGATTAATACAATCTTTTCATCCATAATAACTATTGTACAATTCTCAAGAATTTTGATCAACTAGGGTTTACTTCTAAATCAACTCACTAATAAATCCTTTCTATAAGATTTTTTGTAATGTTATCTTGAGCTCATTTATGTATTTACTTTTCAAAATGTAAATTTCATAAGATAGATGTCATTATATAGAGAGGCAAGGTGTCCAATGTTCACTTTTTGCTAAAACATTTATTGCAGGCTGACAATATTCCTTTGTACCGATAGTAACATAGATTTACCAATAATAATCTCATAATAATATTTTCAACTTTCCTAAATACTTATTGCATCTGTATATGATATTTGAATTTTTTGTCTCATAATTGATCTAAGGGACTAAATTGATGATTTTAAGGAAGTTTCGGGTCCCTAAGCAATTACTTACTTTCTTAGTTGATGGTTGAATTCCCTATATCATTCGACTCAAGAGCTTCCATTGATGTTTCGTTAGCTTCCTTATTTACCCATATCTTCTTCATTTCCTTTTTGACTTGTTCTTGATTTAAAGATCTTTTACCTTTTATATCTTTGTCATTATTGGTAGCAAACCGATGTCTGTAGCTGTAGGCAGCATGACCAAAATTTGAGCAAATGTAACATGGTAGTGCAAATGGTATCCAAGGTTTATTTCTTACTTCATTGTTTCCTTTTCTGCATTATGACATTGTATGTCTTTATTTTCCACATTTAAAACATGTAACTGAGTTGTTCACTTCCTTACTCTGATAGTGTGTCATTTTCCTTGTTTTCGGTGTTCTAGTTATGCATTATTCAACTGTATGTCCATAGTAATTATAGTTATAAAAATATCCATAGAAATGTTTCTTAGATGATCTAGTGATGGTTTCATATCTACATTCATATGCTTTATGACCAAATTTTTTTCATTTATAGCAATAACCGTTAAAAGAAGTGTTCTCTATAGAACTCAGTTGTTTACTTCGAAAATGTTTATTGTGTGACCATATTTTCCATAATTATAGAAAGTAGGCTTATAGGGTTTCTTACCTTGTATATCAATTTTTTCTCTTGGTTTTGATGATTCTATGATTTTCATAGTGTTGTTACTGATATTACCCAATCTAGTAGTGTCACTTCTTTTTCTCTATTTTTTCAGTTGTTAATCAATTTTCTACATGCTTTGGTCAACTTTTGTGAATCTTGCATTGATTTCTTTTTCAACTTTTAGGTTGTTCTTCAAGTCATCGTTCTCTTTCTTCAGTTTCTAACTTTATGCTTGTAGTTTTAAATTTCTATCACCAATACTTTCTATCAGTTCTCTTTGTGCATGAATCTCTCTCTGTTGTCTTTCCAGTAATGTCTTTTCCAGTAGTTATTTATATAGCATCTCCCTTTTTTGTTTAAATAATTTCTTTGGCACTTTTGGAAGTTCTCATTCTTTCTAGTATTTATGTCATTCGTAGGGCTTGACTTTCATGTTCTTCCTTGATTTGACTTACTTCCTCAAGTAATTTATTGCTATTTTTCAATAGATCAGCAATATCAGCATCAACTTCCCCAAAATTGATACTTCCTTCTAATAGCCTATCAAGGTTATCAAGGCTCGTGTTTATTTTTCTATCAGTTCCTTCCATTTTGAAAATGATGTCTTTAGCTTGTTCTTAAACTCATGGATCATTTCATTAGCATCTTCTAGGGATTCTTCTAACTATTTTTGATACCTATAACTTTCTATTATCCTAGATCTACTCCAAGTTGTTAAACTTTTCTTCTAGAGAACCAATTTTCACTGATACCAATTGTTGGAAAGATTTATGTTAGGGACTGAGAGGGGGGGTGAATCAGTACCTCAAACAATTGCACTTTTTCCCTATCAATCTCAAACTTCTACTCTTATGTTTACTGATACCGATATCTATTACATCTTTAACCGATAACTATTGTAATATTAACCAATAACTGATAAATTACAAGTTAACAAAAATGTAACACATAAACATTCAGACACTTAACACAATATTTTGATCACATAAAACCCTTGGTAAGAGGGAAAACTATGGTGAGGATGAAACCCACAACTTATCATTGCAATAATAAGGTGTCTGGTTAAGAGCTTACTAAAGCACTATTAAATGCTACCCAACTATAGGATTTACCTAGAGACCTTTTAAATTCTTATACCCTATTAGGAGTAACCAGGCTAGGGGATTTTATCCTACATATATAGTGCTCACCCTGTTAAAGGATTTACAATAAGTTCTTGAATAGAACTTCTCAGTCTGATTAGAGACTACCCGATTGAGGGATTTCACAATCTTGTTGCTAAACTGTTAGGAATAAATCAATAATAAATTTTACCTGTTATTGCTTTCTCCTAAATATTTTTAGATCTTATTGTGCTATATTCCTCCTCTAATTTACCCTTCACTTGTATTCACCTATACTTGTTCATACTTTGCGTTATTTCTTCACTATATCTTCTACATCCTCAACATGATTTATCTCTTTGATCTCCTTTTTAAAGTATATCTTGACCTAATCTATCTATCCTATATCTGACCTAATTAGGTTTTGTTTATTCTTTCATAGACCGTTGTGATAGTAGGATGTCATCCTTGATTCTAGTCTTCTCTTTTCCTTTCACCGATAAAATTTGTCAAATAACTATGCTTTTCAGATAGTACTCTATACTTTATGTTGGTTGCTAGCAATGAAAATCTTATCAAAATAATTCATTATCCTATAGAAGATTTTGTCAAGTAACAAAAATTACACTTGTTGGAAAGATCATTTCAAGGGCTATGATCTTACAACTTTATTTGTCAACTTGATTCCATTTGTAGGTTCACCCCAAGCTTTGAATATCAAATATCTAATGAAATTTTTGAAGAGTGATGGGGGAAGGCATATCCTAGGCCCTTCATTCAAAGGAACCTTTAAATAAATGTGAGGCCTTCAAATGAGGGTTCCTTCAAACAAAGGTATCTTCATTTGAAGGGCCTTTTGGTGCCAAAAAATGATTAACAAGTGACCTTTGAATAAATTTATTTAAATGAAAAAAAAGACATTTGATATTTTTAATGATAGCCAATTGAATTAAAACTATTTTCTTGTATTTTTTATTTCATATAAATATGAGGTTTAAAAAAAATAAAGTAAAAATAAAAATATAGTTTTCTTCTATTGAGAAACTTTAAGGAGAATTTTTTTGGCAAATGAGTTATCAAGTTATATTTTACAAAGAATGAGATGGGGAACAAAAGGCAATGCAAAATATGACTACACAAAAACATTCACTAGAAAAACCACAAAATTTACATGAAGAAAGAATGAAAATATATTCTAGATAGATACAATGCATACAATTTTTATTTATTTATTTAATATTGTTCCAAAAATGTTAGTTTCTAGTGGAGAAAATTAACTCTTATCCATATAATGGTCTTCATGGTTAAATTATTTAATTTTCTAGAGGTCAAATCATTTAGATATGAACCTTATTTTATCTCTCTAATCATTTGATCAACTAGATTGACCATACTTCCTCAACCATAGGAAATTTGAACATAATTTTTAATTAGATTCATCTATATACAACATTCTATAATGGTATATTGACATTTACTTTAGTTTGGATAACTATTGTTATTCATTTATCCTTGTAAGGTTGAGATCCATAATCATAATTGGTCTAGGATTTTATTTTATAACTTGGATCAAATCATAAATTTAGCATAAGTTCTCTACACATGCGAGTTATAGTAATATTTTAGTATCATGGTCACCTTTAGATCCTTCTATATTCAATGTTCATGTGATCATTTAGACAACCCCTCCTCCCTACATACAATTGATTAACTCTAGGATTAACTTTTAGTATCTCATACTTTACACGACATTTAATATTCTTTTACGACAAATACCTAAACCTTGTTATGAATCTATCTAATTTTAATGGATGATATATGTCATATGAAAATTGCATGTTCTTTTGTTGATATTTATGTGGTGCTATTATTTTATGATGTTAGAAATGATATTAGTATGGATGATTTCTTTTGAGGAAATTAACATAAATAAACTAGCTCATCTAATAACCTACAACCAAAGGACACTACTCACAACATGTCATTTCTTGCTACTTGCAAGGTAGCAGTGATGTTGGTATCAATCATTATACAATTATTAATGATAAAGAGAAGTTTTTGTTAGTTTATATTGAATTTATTAATGGAGAATAAATAAATTCAAAGAAAAATGAGAAGGTTGCAAAACAAAAACAGTATGGATCATAATGTCATTACCATGTTCTTACATATTTCCTAGTCTGACTGTTCGTTAATGTAGTGAAAGTTCAATTGGGATTGTGACACCATCAACTCCTGTTAATTAGGTTTTATTAATATTTTTGATCTAAGAATAATGCATCTCATCCTTTTTATGAAGGATTAACAATTATTATATATTTATTTAGAGTCGTAAAGTAATCCACTCCCAGGTCTTAGGTATAAATCCTAGATCTTGTAATAACTAGGGGTTATTGGTGATATATCAATTATTCAATTATTAGCTTGTGTTACAGTTTCTTGTCGATCAGTGAGATCATTACCAATTTATATCTTTTTCAATTGAATAAAGGATGGAATATTGATGATAATTTGAGCTAAGATCAAGTGTTGATAATAAATGTTACACTACTCAAGCAAGGGTCATTTGAGGTATTGTAACTCTCTTTTTAGCATATATTGTTAGTATTAATAATACTTAGATTTTTAGTTAATTTTATAGATTAATTATTAATGTTTTACTTAAGTTAATATGATTAAATGGTAAAGAATAAGGTGTGTATCCTTAGAAAAAAATTGTGAAGTCTTTTACGTAACTAAAATAAAACTTTATTTTATTGTAATCAACATTTTTTTAGAATTAAATTTTATGTCATCATGTATTACATTTGTTATAGAAAAAATAAAATTCTAATTTTTAAAATATATATTTGTCACACAAATATCTAGTGCATGGATAATTTTTTATAAGTTTTTGTCGCATATATATATTTTTGGTTAATTTTTGAGGTTAGATTAATTAAAATTTGAAAAGATATTTATGTTGTCATCCAAAACTTTTTTTGTATACATTTGAATTAACTTCTTTCTTTTTGTTGAAATGAGGATATTAATACCTAAACAAAAGATGGGTTTTAAAATTGTTTTCTCTATTTTCCTATTGTCCCACATGTATGAAAATAAAATCTTAATATTTGTTGAAAACCCTACATTCACAAGAAATAAAAATGAATATATTAATGAAATTAAATATATTCGAAATTATATTTTTTAGAAATCTTATTATAAGGGATACATAATTACAAAACATAACTTGTAAATGAATTCATTTGACACACCAAAAAGTGAAGTTAAAGTGGTTTTTATCAACATTTTGATAGGTGTAGAGAAAACTCAATTTCAAGTATGACTTAAGACTAGAGGGGTGTTATCTAAGGGGGTTTGATCTAAGAGTATTTGATTTAATCATCTTCAATTTAATCCTTCAAATAGAAACTCTCAATGCTTAAATCATTATATATTCTAAAATAAATGTGGTTTCTGGAAGAAATCAAGATGTCCCAAGTTTGTAACCTATTATTGTGGAACTAACCATTTCTATTCCTAGATCAAGAAAGTTAAGAATCCCGTAGAGGATATTGTTTTGCATCCATCGTGTATAGGTTGGATAAAGTTCAACTTTGACGAGGAGGCCAAGGGTAATCTAGGGCCGCCTAGTAGTGGGGGATCATTGAGAGATTATAAATTAAGTTTCATTTTAAAGGTGGCACTCCCTTTGGAAATCTAAACTAACCAGCTTGCTAAATTTGTGGTGGCCTATCACAACATAAAATTGGCCTTCCTGATGTGTGTGTCATTGTGGGGGTCTCTAGTGACTTGGCTAACTATAGGGGTATTTATGATTCCTTACCCTATCATAAATTATGATGTGTGGTGAGAATTATTTATAGATATCAACTACAGTAATCATGGCCTAGTACTCTTCACACAAATTATGGGTCTTTTGTGGGCCTTTTTCCTATTTTTCATTAGTGGAGATTCTTTTTCCTACATTTTCTCATTTTTGTATCTAGAGAGCACTATGAGTGGTGAGAAGAGAATAATTGAGCCCCTCTCTTGTGAGAGCATAAAAAGGAAAGAAAGGACTTGGAAGTTTTTGGATCATGGGGGTGTAATCACTTGCTTGGATAATTTGCATGGGTATGACCTTGAGATGACTAGAAATTTTGTGAGAGGGTGAAAATATGGCACCTTGGAGGTTGAGCTAGGGATGACATTGGCTATTATCGAAGAGATCATATGATAGAAGAACCAGATTAATTAAGTTTTACTTTGAAGGATATGATAGAAGCTCTATGAAACTAGTTTGGGGGCAATTTTCCTGAGGTACTGATACATAATTTCACTCTTGACGAGTATTTTACTATTGTTTATGGTGTAATTTTTATCTTAACCAACTATTTATCCCATAAACATTATGTGTCATTTCCATTTTTCTACTCACTTTACTAGAATTTGGGCTAAAGAGCATAATAAGAATATAAAGCTTCTTATTTCACATGAGGGTACTATATTATTGATTATGGATCATTTAGATTCTATTCCCTCCCTCTAAGAAATGTGTTGGTGGTTTTAAGAATTGTACTATAGTTATTTCTTTAGACTCTTAAATTGAGGGTAAGGGGTTCAAGGAAGATGTTGAAACCATTTCAAAACACCCAATGGATGATAAAAGAAAGAGGGTTAATCTATCTAGGAAAAGACATAGAGCCTATTTTTGGACTAATGGATTAAAAATAGGGGAAGAATACTCCACTTATCATATTTCTATTTTGACTAAGAAAGGTAAGAATAAAAAAATAGGGGCCAAAAAGGATATAGAAATGCCTAAAGCTAAGGGAAAGGCTAATGTGTTTGATAATAACCCTACTGTCTATTCTACTTAACGTCCTAATATTATGCGAGAGAATCCTTGAGGGGATTTGGATATTTCTCCCAAAGACCCCTCAAAGAGCAGAGAGGATACTTACAATGTGCTTATTTGTGTGTTGGTTTCTAGTTTTTTGCAAGTTTGTGTTGTCTATCCTTTATTGGACTTTTATTTTCTAGGTTAGTTGCTAGTTTGTTTTATTTATCTTTGGTGCATCATTTTTCTCTTTTGTTTTAGCCACTATATTCATGTCTAATCTCTAAGAGGCTTGATGTAAAAGGTTTTGGGTCGGTCCCTTCATAACTTTATCTATGTGTAATTAAAAACAAACTAATTTTTACTTATGTGAGGTAGTATAAGGTTTAATTATAGTAGAAATTAGTTATCTTTTTTCCATATCAAATTTCTTAAAATGCATTATCATTATAATTTATATTCACACTCTTTTCTACTTGATCTATTTTGTGAAATAGTGCATGAACGGTAAAGGATGGGATGGCGACTAAAAAATAACCACTAAGAGGGGCATGGGAAGTGAAAAGGGGTGGATGAAGTCATTATTGGGGATAAGAGAATGAAAAAGGAAAGATACTTAAGGATTTTTAGGGTATGGGATATGGTATGTGGTATGGAAGTGGCATTGCTAGTTGGAGTGATAACAGGTCTTGGAATATGGAGAAAATATATGCGGGAGTGTTGTACATCAAATGGATAGTAGGTACTAAGTGGTGGGTGAACATCCCCACAATAGGTAATAATAATTATGCAAAAGATTCTCCTAGGAATAGTGTATTCAACTAAGGATTATTTTCCCTACCATAAAGTGAATTTGAATTGTCAACACAGCATAATTTGTGCACTAAGTCTCTCAAAGAGTCATATCGCTTAAGCTGCACAAAGGAAAAATACATGAAAGAGACTTACGTTATTGCTACAGGAAAGTAAACACACACAAATACTTAATGAAATTAATGTTGACAACTGAAAGCTCAACTTAAACCTATTCTATCAACCCAAAACACTCACTATAATTATCCCTGCAAGTGCTGCAGGAAGATACATGAGTTACAATGCTGTAGGAGGAAACATTAATTTCCACTTAAAATATTGTAAATACTGAAAGAAACTCTAACCCAGTATAATATAATCCACCTTCCGAGTGGGACCCCTTGGTTGGATTCTTCTAACTACTAACATATAATATAACTAAAAATCACTCCATTATATTTTCAGAAAAAATTGATTACATCATAGTGAAAATAATACACGAAAACTAGAAAGAGTAACTTTGTTGTTCGAATGCAAAAATAGTATATTATCCAACTAACTACAATCTAACAATAATATCCCTTTATATAGAGGATTTATGTTTATTCAAATCATAAAGATAAGGTCTGACTGATTCATGCCATAGAGAAAGGACAATGTAACAGCCCACGACAGAACATCATAAAGACTGGATAACCGCTTCAACAAAGTATTGACCACAAAGAAAAATATAGCATAGATATTTTCTTATGTTTCATTCAATTTAGCAGGCATGTCTCATGGTGTTATAATGTCTCTCCTCATCGCAGTTGAGACTTTTTCATTTCCTCATCAATGTTGTCGATCCACTTTCAAGCCACCCCTCTTTCCTGGCAGGTTAGTAGCATATGTAGATATATGCAAGTCAACTATTCAACATAATCCAAGTGTTAGAACACACATTAAAATAATTATATGAAATACTATGATAGATATATAATGTTTAGCAAAATATGTCACTACTATCTACCCATAGGCTTTGGTGGTCTTCACTATACTTATATCATGATCACAAGTTTAAATACTTAAAAGTTTCACAAGTGTTTTGAAAATGTCTTAAAACAGAGTATAAAATCAACATAAAATAGAGACAGATTATTGCCCCATCATCTGCCCCCCTACAAGCATTGTTCTTATCCTCAAGTATTACACTTCTTTGCGATTTCCCTGAATTCTCCTACCTCGGTCTTTCCTCTCCTCCTGCTCTTGAAGGTGTTGTGAGGCCTCACCCCGACCCATGATAGCTTTACTGCTCGATCACACTTTGATACTTTGTGTTTTGATACATTGATACACTTTTTGATTATCCTGATAGAGACTCGTGATATTATGTTATGATGATTATATTTTGTGGATTACATTTTGATATAGATTAGACCTAGAACAGGTGGTTGATTTTGATTATATATGTTTAGATCAGTGAATTGATGAGAAGACCGAATCATGATTAGACTTGACTATTTCATGGATGTTATGTCATGGTGATTAAGGAATTCTTATGTTTTAAACAT
Source organism: Thuja plicata (assembly GCA_018584345.1). NCBI lineage: Eukaryota > Viridiplantae > Streptophyta > Pinopsida > Cupressales > Cupressaceae > Thuja > Thuja plicata. The sequence goes on from MU226470.1 coordinate 625,184, forward strand.
TTCTGTATAAAAATTTCAATTAGGGGTTTAATTCTTCTTATTGATTAATGTTGCTAATTATGAATTGAAAATGTATATTACATGTAGTTTTATTATCTTGGACTACTGATGCTCAAATTTTAGTGTGCAGGAAAGGGAACCATGGAATTATTCAGAAAATTAGGGCTAAACACATGTGAATTGAGTAAGCCAAGGTGTAATCCAATAAGGGGTTGTACTCTCATTGTAATGTGATCCTTATTGTAAACATAATCTGAATGTGTGTTAATGGTTTAAATTTAGGTTGTTGTTTTGACATGTCATTGTGAATGTGATGTGTATTTTGTTTGGTGTCACTTGACACTTGTGTTGTCCATGTGGATAGTGACATGTCAATTAGGGCTTGGTAAAGAATCACTTAACCTTATATGATATTATATTAATCCCACTTGCTAATAGATGTCTTTTAGGGATTACATCATGTTGGAACTCGGATTTGAACTTTAGGGGTACCTTGGAGGGGTTAAAAGTGACACTAGAGTGTAATTTTGACCAAAATTAGTTAACCCTAAGGGGGTACCTTGGATTAGGGCTAGTTTTTACCTATGGAAGAAACCTAGGTCACCATTATGACTCTCCAAAATGCCTACTTTTCAAAACTGGCGAAAATGGAGATGGCCACATGCATCTAACTTGTCCCACACTCCTTACTAAACTCACAATTAAGAGGGGAGACAAAAAGGCTAGTTGTCATGTCTCATTATTGCTAGGTCTTGAGTACACTTTT
>MU226470.1:628630-646808 GCA_018584345.1 Thuja plicata
TATTAATATGTATTAATTTTAATTTGTATTGGATCCACTTAGTAATATAATAATTAATCATTTTAATGGGATCCTTAACATTAGTGTTTAGGTTATTTTAAAATGTGAGATTTGTGTATTAATTTAAATGGGAATTTGGCCTAATAATGTGATTAGCCTATTAGAGAAGCGGATTTAATCCATTTATTCTAATGTATAGGTAATTTTAGTTTAAATTTTATTACGACAAAAAGGGAATATGTTACTATTGTGTTCTAGGAGTTAGGAGTTTGTTGGAAATACAATAATGGGAAAGCAAGATACTGAGAGGGGGGGGTGAATCAGATCTTTAAAATTAAACACTTAAAGTAAACTTGATCCACATCCATACATATATGAAAATAAAGTAATCTCAATAATCTCAGATAGCAATCATGCAATGAAATAAATAACGCATAACACAATAACTTGGTAACCCAGAAACCCAAATAGGTAAAACTAGGGTGGGGATGACACCCACAAAATTCTCTACTACTACACTAATAAAGTGTACCTGTTAAGGTTACAAATGTTGATAATAAAATGTAATCTACCATTTTAAAGGTCTGCCCTGTTAAGAGCTTAAGATCATTACAATCTACCCTGTGAAAGGATTTGAAACTTATAATGAAGTAAGCACTCTGTTAGAAGATTTAAGAAAGGTCTGCTAGAACCACTCTGTCAAGATATTTTCACTTGATACAATGATTAGAATGTCTCAAGTATTGATCAGTAGATGTGCACTCTAATGCTGATGACAAATCTCCTCTTTTTAGTACCTTCTATGATCTCATAATCTAATATTTCTCTTCTCTGTTGTTCACTATGTTATTACTCTGCTTGATCTCTGCTTCTGAACAAAATAACCCTATGTGCATTTCACTTCAAAATGCAGTCACTTAGAAAATTGTTCTAATGTCTCTTTCACACACAAAAATAGGGTTTTGAAGCAATCTAATATACCTATACAAATTTGATAGCGAGATCTGGATCAATGATCAAGATCCAATATCCATTCCTTGATGGTAAAAAAATTAAATGTTTACAATGAGTCATGCATAGGATAAAATAATTAAATGCATAACTAACTTAGTAGAAGAATATTAAATCCATACACAAGTCAGCCCAAAATTCTTATATGAGTCAGTTGGATCACTAATCCTTAAAGTTTGTATCAATCCTGAAAAGTATACAAAAACTGTCCTACTCAACATTTAACATCCCTGTCTCTACTCGGCTCGGCAATGTAACTCAGCTCGGCAATGTAACTAGGCAAGCTGAAAACTGCTCAACAATGTTGCTCAGCCTTGCATAGTTTTAGCTTAGCCACAGTGATAGCCAACTAAAACTACCTGATTGAATGACTAAGTGTTGGTCACTAATCATCAACAGAGCTTAGAGATTAACAATCTCCCCCTTTGATATTAGTGGCAAAAATACTTATCATTACTTCTATACATTTCATCAAAATATTGCCTAAGTATGCTAAGTACTCCCCCTAGGAATATACTTATACAAAAGGTTTACAATGGATTCAAAAATTATATACAAGTGTACCTGTATTGTACTGATGTATCATTCTATATCCATTCATACTTCCTTACCAACTTCTTTACTAACTTCCCCCTTGTTTTTGTCACTGATTGCTAGTGGGGTTAAGTTGTACTTATCCAAAAATTGTTTATGAAGCTGTCGAGTGGATTCAAATGTAGTATCCCAGCTTTCCTTGGCACTCTTCATAACTTCCAATTTTATTTCTAGCTCGGCAGCTAGACTTACTAAACTTTCTGCAGTCGATAGATTTGCACTGCTCTGTGATAACTCCTTTTCTTTTGAAAGTTCCTTCTGTATTACCTCCGAGTGAGTCAACAGACTTTTTTGAGTAGTTATCAATTTGGCCCTTATTCGACCATCTTCAGCCATAAGCTCGACTATTCTCCTTTGTGCATTTATCAACTTATTAAGATGTAAAGAACTAGAAGTAGTGTCTTTACCTAAAGTAGTACCAATTGATCTTAAATCTAACTGTAGCTTCTCAACAAGCTGTAGATTATCCTTTGTGAAAAATTTGACATCACATAATTTCCTATACAAAGAATAAACATTGGTTGTAACTTTCTCTATAGTTTCTACAAGAACAAAAAGTTCAACCTGTCTAGTAGCAATTTCTTCTGAGATCTTCTCTAGAACTTTGCTCTCAAATCTTCTCCTGGACTATTGTAGAAGCTTGTTATTTCTATCTATGTCCTCATCTGTTACCTTATGTACAATGGTGACTAGCTAATCAATGATTGGAGCTTGAGGCATTTCATCCTCTAAGTCAAAATCCTTTGTAAATATGTCTTTGATGTCATGCAACACCTTCTTTTGCTTTTGTTCTATCTTCATCTCTTCTTGCCTCTTCTTCCTCTTAAGTAACTCTTGAAGAGTCCCTATTTGTTCAAAAGATAACTCATTAGGATCCCATTATGGAATCACAATGACTTCATCTAGTGTTGCATCTAAAATCTGAGACTTCTTCTTCAATATTTTCTTCTTCTTCAATTCTGGAGAACTTATGCTCGGCAGCATAATATCTTTCCCTTTGACAATGTCAATATCCAATGCCTCCTTTAATTCTGTCAATACTTTCTATGGATTCAGCATACCACTAGTTTTAGGACCTATAGGAGTGGATGATGCAGAGTGTGGTAGATCAACCAAAACTTGCACTGCCTCTTATTCTTTAGGCTTATCACTAGTATCCTTTATCCCTACTCCACTATCTAAGACTGTTCTCACAATTTCTAAAATAGGCAGATTCTATGAAGTTACCTCTTGTTCATTTGTTTCTTGTTTCTCTTCACTTTGCTGATTATTGACAACTTCAAGTATCTCATCAGATGCTGTGGACTTTTCTTCTTCAGTATCAGTTGCCATAATAAGCGAATCGATGTCTTTTCCACGTGGCATCTGTTGTTCCTCAGCATTCAAATTTCTTGGATCATCAACTATATAATCCACAGGAATATCTGCATTTAGATCAACAGAATTTGTTGCATCTAATGCATCTTTGGTCTTGTCCTATTCTATTGTAATTTGATCTTTAAGTATATGTGGTTCAGGGGTAGTCTTTACTTCAACTTATTTTGCTTTTTTCTCAGATGTCCCTTCACCAGATTTCTTATCTTTTGGAATGATCAGTCCAAAGATCTCTTTCCAAATCCTTGTGCTTTGTTGTACTACACCTTCTATATCATTTTTTAGAATAGCATAGCCTCTGAGTTTAGGAAAAAACCTACTCTTATAGTCCTCAATGAATTTGGTTCATTGTTTTGAAGTTAACTCAGGTATTATCTTGGCTAGAGTTCCTTCCCTGATCTATCTTTCAATGGCAAGTGCAAATTCCCATTTTCTCAACATAAAATCATAAAGTTCATCAGGCACATGATTCCCTATCTCTATAGGAGTCAATTTGAAAGTACTCATCATGTCCAAGAGTGCTTCCTAAACTTTGAGCCTATCTGTTGTTTTCAACTTTTCATACTTAATGAACTTAAATGTTGCTAACCCTGCTAAATTCCTCAAAGTGTCACATACCTCATCAATACTTGTTGGTTTCTTGAATTGAGCTTTAGGTATGTTGTTGGGTTCATTAGTTTTTGTCTTCTCCTCATCACTATATGTCCCCAAATTTAATCTCCTTCTCGGTCTCTTTGCTGGCTTACTCAGCTCAGCCTTAGGAGCAACCTTTGCTTCCTTTTCAAAAATACTTTCTGAAACTTTCCTTTTACCATACACTTTTGTTTTCACTTCTACTGGGGAAGTAACAGTAGATGCTCTTTTCCTCGAATGATTTTCTGTAGGAGGTGTGACCTTTGGTTTGGCTCTGCTTGGCTTGGTTACTATAACAATTGATAGTTTCTTGCCCTTAGCTTTCTTAGTAACCTCTTCTGATGCACAAAATTCCTCCTCCATAGATATATCCTCACCTTGTCTAGTGGTTAGGCCTAGAGGTGCATCTTCAGGTTCTTCATCACTACCTAAGCCAACCATTTTCTTTAGGTTTTTCACTATCTTCTTTCTTTTCCTCTCCATAGTTCCTTCATTCAAACTTCTAGAAATTTTAGCCTTAGCTTCATCAAAATTTCCAAATCTCTCTATTGTGGTGTCAATTTCCTCAGCTAGGAGTGTAGTGATGGTAGCTGATGCTTTATCAACATTGATTTCACATGGAAATGGCTCTAAGCATGTTATCCTAGGAGTCGCTGCCTTGATATAGGTATTATCTATATCAACTAGAAAACAAATTTCCTCATAGTGCTTCTCCACTAGTAACTTAGGAATCCTAGTCCTTAATCTCATTCTCTTCTTGAATTCTACAAAATAGCTCCCCATTATGCTATTGAAGTTACTCCCTAGTTTCTCTATACATTTACTAATTTTAACTATAATGGGTCTATCTTGTTTCCAAACAATATTTCCCAGTGTAGGAAATGTATCTTGAATGTAGAAAAATATACATGCTAGTAAGGAACCAAACTTACATGATGAGCTCTTATCCTTTCTAATTGATGCAAGGTTCTTAGCTAATTGTGTCTACTGCAGCTTGGAAAGATCATATGTATGATTCTTCTTGACAATTTTCCATGCCTGATCAACTGTTGTACAGGGAACACTATCCAATATGTTGGACTGATAGAATTTGTGTGCAATTACCCTTACTCCAAAGTCAAGTTCTAGGTCAGTAATTATAGAGATAGTCATACCTCTGTTGTTCCATACTGCTCCTATGTTTAATGTAATTTCCTCTTTGTTGTTATCCCTCATGGTCCGTTTTCCATTCACTATCGGATATCCAGTCACTCGATGAATCATGCTTCTGGTGATCTTGACTGGTCCATTATTCAACCACATGCACATGTCATGAACTCATCTAAGGATAACCTTAATCCATTCATCTTTGAAACCTTAGGGAAAATCTAGGGTGTGAGTTAACCCTTTGTCATCTAGATGTTTGAATTCTACCTTCAGAACTCCATTTACACAATTTGCTGTAGGATTTCCTCAATTCATTATCTCCTACTTCTTCAATCTTAACCATATAACATGATCATACATCATAGATCATGAGTACCTTGGGTGGAATGGATGAGAGGGCTCCCATTAAATCACTCTGAATCACACTTTCAGGAACGGCTTGAAAGTTGAGAGGTTCACATTCATCACTTTGTATTAACTAAATTTGTTCTGGTTCTGCCTCCATAATCTTAGTTGGTGCTGAAGAACTTGCAGCCATGTTCTTTGAAATTAGGGTTTGAGAGATGAAAAATAGAGTACCTCAGTAAGTAATGCTTCACACTATTCACTGTTCACCTTAAGATTGACGACGACACACTGATGAAATCTTCTTTGCTAACTCCATTAAGATCAATTCTACAAATCACTTCAATCACTCTGTAAATAGTAAAATTTGCAAGGTAAAAATGAAATGTTGACTGTTCATCCTTTATAAGCTTTGAACAATCAAGGTAGGTAAGAATTGAATGTTCTACCCATTGAGTTAGTGAAATCTAGCTATCCTCATCTTTAACACAACTTGCATCCCACTTGGCTTACTACACTTGGCCTTCGCAAAATTTACTCGGCCAACAAAACTCAGTACTCACTAAGGAACTCGGCTTTTGTGTCCATGATTGATGCTCAACACCTATAGTGAAATTTTCTCATCTTGGAATTTTTTCTTCAAAGTATGCCCTGGTGCATCTTAACATATGCAGATATGGACTTCTGTACATTTCATGTTAGGAACTGATGTAAGATAAGAGTTTTAAATTACAGTTCCTTACATACCTCTTTTACTTAGTTGGAGATGAAGTGATCACCTGATCCATTGGATTTGGTGACCTTGGCTTCATTGGCTTCACTTCTACATGGTTCAGACTTCTTAACCCATGTCTTGTTCATCTGTGCTCTAATTTTCTCAATAGTGGGTGCAGGTAATCTAGTCTTACAATCTTTCCTTGTATGTCCAATTTTCAAATAACTGTTACAAACTAGGCTTCCATTCATCCAAGTTTTAGACTTTCCTCTGAAATGTGTCCTTATGTAGTTTTCTAGAACATGTCCATACTCACCACCATAGTGAAAACTATGCCATGTGTTGTAATCCCAATTGTACGTATTGCCTTTTCTTGGTGATTTCTCTTGTACCTTTGATGTCCATTGTTGTTTACCTTTAGATCTGCAATCTTTTGCTCTATGAACATATTTGTGAAAATTATAGCAATTACCATTGAGTCTAGGTGTTTTGCTTTCCTTTGTATTACATTCATGTGCTTGATGTCCAAATTTATTACGGTTAAAGCAATAACCATTAAAGTTAGTTTTCAGATTGGACTTACCATTCATGCTTCGGCAAATGTTTGTTGTATCACTTGGTTTTCCATAGTGGTGACAAACAGGTTTCTTGTTTCTCGACTTTGCATTCTTTCTTTCACCTATCTTAGATGATTCTCCATCTTCAGTGGTTGTATGTTGTTCAGTGTGACCTAATCCAGAAGAATCTTTAGGTCTTCTTGATGCTTCCAAGAGTTGTTTAAAGTAGCTCATAGCTATACTCAGATCATTCATTCTATTATTAAGTTCTTTCTAAGATCTCAATTCATCTTTCAATTGACTATTCTCAGATCTAAGATTTACAATCTCCAGATCTTTCCTATTGATCTCCTGATTCACAAATAGTAGTTGATTTTCCATGTCTACTTGATTAACTGTCAATGTTTGCACATCATGTGTTATTTCATCAAGTCTGGTACAGTCATCATTCTTTTTTCTTCTTCTGCCATATCCTTGTCATCTTTGGCTTTCTTTTTCTATTCAACAACTTCACACATTCTTATTGATTGGGCTTCTTGTTCCTTTTTAAAAATTTTGACTTCTTCACATAGTGTACTGTTCTTTTCCAGTAGATCTGTTATTGCTACATCGCTCTTAGTAGAATCTCCATTCTGAAACAGATTTGTGGTGTCCTCTTCCTGATAATGAGTGTCATTCATTCATTAGTTTGGCCAAATCTTTTCTTGCAGTCAAGGACTTCTTTAATTCTTGTCTGGCAGTCTCAAGCTGTTGTAGTGCAAGATGAATATCAATCTTTTGATTCTCAATGAATTTACCCATCTTGTAGATCTCCATCTCAAGATATGTATTCTCAAGTTGATTATGACCCTTTTTGAGAACTGAGCTCTAATACAAATTGTTGGAAATACAATAATGGGAAAGCAAGATACTGAGAGGGGGGGGTGAATCAGATCTTTAAAATTAAACACTTAAAGTAAAATTGATCCACATCCATACATATATGAATCTAAAGTAATCTCAGTAATCTCAGATAGAAATCATGCAATAAAATAAATAATGCATAACACAATAACTTGGTAACCCATAAACCCAAATAGGTAAAACTGGGGTGGGGGTGACACCCACAAAATTCTCCACTACTGCAATAATAAAGTGTACATGTTAAGGTTACAAATTTTGATTACAAAATGTAATCTACCCTGTTAAAGGTCTGCCCTGTTAAGAGCTTAAGATCATTACAATCTACCCTGTGAAAGGATTTGAAACTTACAATGAAGTAAGCACTCTGTTAGGAGATTTAAGAAGTCTGCTAGAACCACTCTGTCAAGAGATTTTCACCTGATACAATGATTAGAATGTCTCAATTATTGATCCTTTGATGTGCACTCTAATGCTGATGATAGATCTCCTCTTTTCAGTACCTTCTATGATCTCATAATCTGATATTTCTCTTCTCTGCTGTTCACTATGTTATTACTCTACTTGATCTCTGCTTCTGAACAAATTAACCCTTTGTGCATTTCACTTCAAAATGTAGTCACTTAGACAATTATTCTGCTATCTCTTTCACACACAAAAATAGGGTTTCGAAGCAATCTAATATACCTATACAAATCTAATAGCGAGATCTGGATCAACGATCAAGATCCAATATCCATTCCTTGATGGTAAAACAATTAAATGCTTACAATGAGTCATGCATAGGATAAAATAATTAAATGCATAGATAAATTAGTAGAAGAATATTAAATGCATACACAAGTTGGCCCAAAATGCTTATATGAGTCAGCCAAATCACTAATCCTTGAATTTTGTATCAATCCTGACAAGTATACAAAAACTATCCTACTCGGTATTTAACATCCCTATCTCTACTCGACTCGGCAATGTAACTTGGCAAACTGAAAACTGCTCGGCAATATTGCTCGACCTTGCATAGTTTTAACTCAGCCACAGTGATAGCTAACTAAAACTGCATGATTGAATGACTAAGTGTTGATCACTAATCATCAATAAAGCTTAGAGATTAACAGAGTTATGTTAGATTTCTATTAAAAGTTGATTTAAATTTTGTAATAGAGGATAATTTAATTGTCTTATTAAAGGTTAATTTTTTGTGAAGGAATTGATGAATTTGGAATGCATGTGTTTTCATCAAAAGGGGAATAATTTTATTACTGATGTTGGTAGGATAGGAAATTAGATTGGATTACAGCTTTTAGATTTTAATTAATAGTTGTTTGGTATAGTTAAAATTGTTATTCAATTTTAAGCATGTCTATTGATAAATGTTGTGTGTATGTTGTTAATAGAGTAGAATAATAATTTGACTAGGTTTTGTTTTAGTAGTTAATATTGAAAGAAAATTGGAACTAGATTTGAATGGATTTAGTTGTAATCTAGATTAAGAGTTAAGTAAACATTAGGTCAATCTAATTCAACATAGGTTCATAACAACTAAGCATCACATAGTTAAAAATGGAATTAGAGTTAAACCACTCGGAGTTAAGCTTTCGTATAACCCGTGGAACTAGTTGTTGCCCCAAATTCTGCATCTTTTTGTGTCATGACCCTAATTTAGTATTCATATATATCTTGTAACTCGAAGGTTAAATCTACCTTGTTGTCACCCTTCCAACTCAACCGTTGTTAGTCATACATACTTATGTGTTTTAAAAAAAAAAATTGTGTGTGTTTTGCCCTAGTTTTGGGCATGACATTTTGGTATCAGAGCCAGTGTTTTGATACTAGGAACCTAACCCATTACATTTCAACTCATTCAAAACTTAAATCATTGTGTAGGATGCTTGCGGTCACCAGAGCCAACCGAAGAGGCAGAGGTCATAGGGCTCCCCGTGCGGGGGCAGGATAGGAGGATCCACCATCACCACCACCTCCACCACCTCTGAATGATAACCAGGATATTATGGATGTTCTCCAAAATCTTATTGGGGTGATCCATCAGAGACTACCACCCATAGTTCAACAATAGATTCCCAAAGGGGAAGCACATATTTCAGAGAATGATAGAGCAGTTAGCAGAGAGAGGAGTAGGAGTCCCCCACCTAGGTTATTGAGGGTCATAATGAGTAGGAGGGTGAGTCAATTCCTCAGATTGTAATACCATGCAAGCATGAGATACGTGCTAGGGAGAGACCCCCTAGAGATGTTGGAGATGAAATATGAGAGTTATTATGACTCTAGCCTCCCTTATTTTTGGGATCCACTGATGGGTCAGTAGCAGAGGCCTGGTTATAGAGTTTACAATGATGTTTTGGATTTCACCCTTATGGGAGTAATCTAAAGGCAAGACTTGCAGTCCATCTCCTATGGGAGAAGGCTTCCACTTGGTGGGAGCAGGAGGTGTCCATAGGTGGAGTGAATATTGACACACTCACTTGGGAGACTTTTGTGGCCCATTTCTGTGAGAGATAGATGTCTGACCATTTTAGATAGAGACAAATAGAGGAGTTCCATGATCTCCAGCAGAGAGGCCTCACAGTGAACCAGTATGAGAGTCATTTTCTCAAGCTCCTTCCATATGTTGATTACATGAAGGATGAGAAACTATGTATTCACCATTTCATTAAGGGTTTTAATATGTCTCTTTAGAGCACAATACGCCTAGCATTCCCTACCATGTTCAAAGGGGCATTTGAGATGATACTTGTAGCCAAAGATATCCATTATAGACAGGAGTCTCAGGATCGATCCCAACAATAAAACCCCTCCTCCCAACAGTCTCAGCAGTAGAGATCCTAGCAGAATTCTAGACAGAGGTAGTCACAGGGTTATCAGGGCTCTAACCCCAAAGAGTGGTAGTCTCAAGACCTTAGACAAGATCATAGGACACAGACCCCTCAGACACAGCTAGCTATGACTCAGCAGTCCTCTAGGGGTGGATACAATGATTCTAGTAGGACCAGAGGGTCACAACAACCTAGGACATAGGGAGTGTAAATTTAGACTCGAAGGCCATGTTACAGTTGTAGTGGTATGGGTCATTTAGCGAGAGTGCCCACAGGGACAGTCAGCCAGTGGTCAAAGAGGGGCTACCTCAGAGCCTACAGTTAGAGATATGGGTAGATCCCATAGAGTTTTTGCAGCGGTTGATAACCCCCAGGCCGAGCAACAGGCCATGGTCATAGAGGCCATAGGTGGAGTCAGACAGATAGCTAGCACTGGAGCCCATTCGTATTATAGACTGACAAAACCTTGCACTTCGAGGCCGAGAGATAGACCAGGTTAGGGTCTAGTAGGATTGTTATGATAAGGTCACAACTTCATGGGAGGATGCAGCGTATATGAAATCTTAGTACCCATATCTTTTTGATGAACTCTAGGAGGAAGTTCATGCCTAGTGGGGGAGGATGTCAGGCATCACCCCAACCCATCATAGCTTTACTGCTTGATCACACTTTGATACTTTGTGTTTTGATACATTGATACACTTTTTGATTATCCTGATAGAGACTCGTGATATTATGTTATGATGATGATTATATTGTGTGGATTACATTTTGATATATATTAGACCTAGAACATGTGGTTGATTTGTATTATATATGTTTAGATCAGTGAATTGATGAGAAGACCGAATCATGATTAGACTTGACTATTTCATGGATGTTATGTCATGGTGACTAAGGAATTCTTATGTTTTAAATATTTTTATATCAAAATTTCAATTAGGGGTTTAATTCTGCTTATTGATTAATGTTGCTAATTATGAATTGAAAATGTATATTACATGTAATTTTATCATCTTGGACTACTGATGCTCAAAGTTTAGTGTGCAGGAAAGGGAACCATGGAATTATTCAGAGAATCAGGGCTAAACACATGTGAATTGAGTAAGCCAAGGTGTAATCCAATAAGGGGTTGAAACCTTGTTGTAATGTGATCCTTTTTGTAAATGTAATCTGAATGTGTGTTAATAATTTAAATTTATGTTGTTGTTTGGACATGTCATTGTGAATGTGATGTGTATTTTGTTTGGTGTCACTTGACACTTGTGTTGTCCATGTGGATAGTGACATGTCAATTAGGGCTTGGGCAAGAATCACCTAACCTTATATGATATTATATTAATCCCACTTGCTAATAGATGTCTTTTAGGGATTACATAATGTTGGAACTCGAATTTGAACTTTAGGGGTACTTTGGAGGGGTTAAAAGTGACCCAAGAGTGTAATTTTGACCAAAATTAGTTAATCCTAAAGGGGTACCTTGGATTAGGGCTATTTTTTACCTATGGGAGAAACCTAGGTCACCATTATGACTCTCCAAAATACCTAATTTTCAAAAGTGACGAAAATGGAGATGTCCACATGCATCTAACTTGTCCCACACTCCTTACTAAACTCACAATTAAGAGGGAAGACAAAAAGGCTAGTTTTCATGTCTCATTATTGCTAGATCTCGAGTACACTTTTGGGGGTATTTTTAGAGGGTTTTGGGAGACTTAGTGGGTGTTCACCCACTCTCTAATTTTAGAGACAATTAGGGTTTAGAAGGAGGAAGGATAAGGATTTGGGCTCTTCTCAAGTTTCTTTTTCCATAACACATTTGGAAGGTTGGCTTCCCTTGCAATGAAGTGTTTGTTTTTGCAAGTAGAATTGGATGTTGTTGTTTTATGAATATTAAATCTTGTATGGTGTTCATGTATGTAATCTTGTATAGTGTTTTTGTATGTACATTTTGTTGTCAAGTGTTGGGTTGGGAATGCATTGGATTTTTGTATCAATTATTATTCTTTTGGATTGGGAGTGTTGTTCATGGGAGTTAAGGCATTACTCACCCTTTTGGGAAGGGAAGAAGTGGCCTTGGGTGAAGGGGTTAGTTGGGCTATCCATTGTAGTGAGAGTCTCTTCTCTTGGAGAAGAGGGATAATTTCATAGAGTATGGGCTCCATGAAGCCATGTTGCAAATATTGTTTTGGTTTGGAAATGACCAAATGTGTATATGAAAGAAATGCTAATGAAGCCTTGGAAAGGGATGGAAAAGTTATTATTGAAAAAATTTGAAAAATAAAAATGCAAATGGCATTTTCCTCCTTGGAAAATCCCACCTTCACCATACTTCAATGGGTTTGGAAAACTCATTTGTGAAACCTTGGTTGGGAGTTTATTGTTGTTTTGTGCATATGAGATGTTGTGAGAATTTGGATGTGAAATCTTGTTTAACCTTGGTTCTTCAAGCTCGGGGGTGGCCTCATTGAGGCTTTTGTTGGGAGGTGAGCTCCCATGGTTTCCCTCTTGAAAATTGCAAGTTTTTGAAGTCATGAAGATGGTGAAAGAAGCTTATAAGAAATCTCTATTTGGGAGTAGTTATGTGTAAGCAACTTCAATGTTGCATAGTCACTCATTGTATTGAAATTATTTCTTGTTGATTGTTGTAATGTTCTTTTTTGAAGTTTCTCAAGCTAGATGTGAAGAGGTCTCCTTCTTTATGTAATGATTCATTAAAGGAAGATATGTTGCATACCATTCATCTATTATGTAGATTTGTCATCTTGAAGATGTGTAGATGTAGATTGTAAGGTCTCATTCCATAATGTAAATGATGGAATCCTTAGTTTATGCATATTGCATTCTATTTCTTAAAAGAAAAGGAGTAACCATACATGTTAGAGGAATGCCCAATATTGAAAGAGAAAGACAATATAATAGTTTCATTTCCTAAAAATCTTGAGGAATTGTGAATCTTAAAACCTTCATAATGTATGTAAATGTAAGCCTTCAAGTTATTGGAACACTCCTTTTTCCCCCTTGAAAGTTCTTATTCCATCTCCTTAGATTCAACTTTCTTCACTAAAAATCTTCATTCCAATCTCAACTCTTGAGAAGAAGAAATAATCTTACCAAAAATAACAAATCAAATTAGTTAGTATGATAATATTATAATCAACTAATGTTATTAGTGCTCTTAGTATATTGCTTAAATAAATAAATCCTAATGCATACTAAGATCTATTACAAAAATGAATCAAGTAAATCAAATGGAAGAGCTTATATCAACAAAGCCCATAGCACTTTCTAGATTTTGAGAAAAAATGCTCTCTAAAATTTGTAAGGAAAAGGAAATATTCTCTTTACCATAGAGAATATTCCTTTCCTAATATAATTTCCCTCTAATTATATTCAAAATCTAATCTCATTAATATAAACATGTAATTTAATCCTAAATACTAAACTAAACTCACCTTACCTTTACCTTTTTTCGGTGGGCCCCGCCCTTACCATACTCTTTACCCTTCTCACCTCTTGTTTGGATGCCACTTTGCAAGGTTTTTAATTAATTTAAATGTTAAGGGGGATGCACATACTTGGGTTATGTGCCACCCTTGCTATCACATCCTTCCAAAAATCTAACATCCCCTTTGCTAAGTCAACTCCCTCTCCCTTCATGTGAATTCACCTTGGAGGATGGGAGATTGGTAGGTGGGCCATAGCAAACACATCACCTCCTCCTTGTAACCCATGCCACCATCCTTTGATCTACCTTGCCATGCAAAATCCTATGCTTAAGGATGATAAGATAGGTGGTGGCCCCTAAATCAGTCATTTTCAACCTACACTTCCACTTAGAAATTTGACCCCCCCAAGGCATTTTGGACTTTGTGGTTGGGGAATAATATATTAATAAGTAATAGATTAATAAGCTAGTGGTTAGTAGGTAGTTAGATTAGATTATGGGATTTTAGTTGATAGTTAAAATTAGTTAATTATGTATATTCTTTATTGTTTTGTTAATTCTGAATTTTGGGTAGCATGTTATACATATATAGATTGATTTAATATTATAGCTCTAGTTAGTGGATAGTTAGGATTAGTAGTTTATTAGATAGTTAGGTTAGATTAACAAGTAATTATCATATAGTTAAGTTAGTAAATGAGATCTAATTCCTTTTTGTTTTAATCATTAATTGTGTAGTATTTTAGGCATATATAAACTAATTCTATGTTGTAGCATAACTTATTAGGTAAATAACTTTAGTTTTTTGATGATGAATGGGTTTATTAATATGTATTAATTTTAATTTGTATTGGATCCACTTAGTAATATAATAATTAACCATTTTAATGGGATCCTTAACATTAGTGTTTAGGTTATTTTAAAATGTGAGATTTGTGTATTAATTTAATTGGGAATTTGGCCTAATAATGTGATTAGCCTATTAGAGAAGCATATTTAATCCATTTATTCTAATGTATAGGTAATGTTAGTTTAAATTTTATTACGACAAAAAGGAAATATGTTACTATTGTGTTCTAGGGGTTAGGAGTTATGTTAGATTTCTATTAGAATTGTATTTAAATTTTTTAATAGAGGATAATTTAATTGTCTTATTAAAGGTTAATTTAAAAGTGTTTTTTGCGAAGGAATTGATGAATTTGGAATGCATGTGTTTTTTTCAAAAGGGAAATAATTTTATTACTGATGTTGGTAGGATAGGAAATCAGATTGGATTACAGCTTTTAGATTTTAATTAATAGTTGTTTGGTATAGTTAAAATTGTTATTCAATTTTAAGCATGTCTATTGATAAATGTTTTGTGTATGTTGTTAAAGGAGTAGAATAATAATTTGACTAGGTTTTGAGTTAGTAGTTTATATTAAAAGAAAACTAGAAATAGATTTGAATGGATTTAGTTGTAATGTAGATTAAGAGTTAAGTAAACATTAGGTCAATCTAATTCAACATAGGTTCATAATTGTTATCCTAATTTGTAGCATGCATCAAGATTATCATAAAACAGGAAAAGATTGCATTTTTAGAAAAGTCTTATTAATATTATCCTTCAGGTATTATTAATAATCATTTTTGTAATTACATTCATAACAAAAAATGTCATTTTTTTGTACTCTAAGAGTTGATCATGTTTCAAGAATTTTCAAATTATAATTGGATCAATTACATTGTACATTCAAGCTGAATGTATTATACAAATGATATTGCATCTTTCTTTTAATGTCAAAACAATAGTACATTGCAGAATAAAAGGCATAATTGAATGTATGGAGTAGGGGTCCCATGAATTTCATTGTAGTGGTTCGATTCTTTCATATTAGATCTGCATTGCTGGTAGCATGACAAGTTCTAGGTCCTCAAAGTCCATCATCATCTGCATTTAGGTTTACTAGGGTTTCCCTGCATTATGAAAGAAGAGATGTTAGATCCAATTGGATCTAAGCAATACAAGGGACATCAAACAACATACAATCAATCCTTCTCAAAACTACATATCAATCTACAGAAATCACCATAATGAAAAACATTCATTAAGAATATATGAAGAATAGTATTAAAGGGACTTGTTCTAAACATGAAACATTTTGCTATTTATAACCACTTTGATGCATGCTATTCTTCAAATCATATATCTAAATAAAAGGGAATTAGTATTACCATCTGAGAAACCTCTTTCATGATTAGATCAATCTACGAGTCCACCAAATGACACAAACCAACCAATACTGATGACTGAATGTTTTCTTACATTCACTAACAAACATTAATTGGTGCATATGATTTGATGACCTAATAAATTGAGTATTACTGTGTGTGCAAATGAACAGGTGTGTATATTGAATGCAGGAGACAAAAGGAAAATGATGCAGTGGATGTCATGAGCTCGTGCTTGAACTTCACATAGGTCATTTTATGCAGAATGATGATATTATTTTGGAAAGATTATTGTTCACATATTGAAAGGTCACAATTGAAGACACATGAAGGAATATTCAAAGGATGCCACAAAAAAGACATAAACGAAGAAAATTGATGAATTGAAAGATTCTAAAAGACTTACTATTTTATGCAAGTAATACAAAGTATGAAAGGGCTGTTACAGTAAGTTTTTTTTTTTTAACATTCATTTGACTGTTATACATTGGTTAAAGTTCACTTAGAGGGTCTAACTTGAAGTTTCATACACAGAGATTATGCATAATCATGACAAAATGAAAGAATGCTGATAGAATCTAAGCATGAAGCAAAGAATGTGAAAATTGCAAAATGGACAGAGATTAGCAATTCCAGATCAACATGAATGTGCAAATACAGAGAGAAAGTATAATGAAATAAAGTATTATAAGACATTCAAAAGCTACAATTGAAATGACTATGCTTGGTCATGATAAAATACTACAACTGTATAATGTGTTTTAGGTCACCTGTTAAGACAATTTCCTTTGCAAAGTTTACATCTCATATAGATGTTTTGAGCATTATTGATCACAGGAATAGAGCATGTTTCATTAATAGAATGATGTATACAAATGGTAGTTCACAGTTTTCAAGTAAAATCCTTGGGAGTCACGAGCCCGTGCTTGAACCCCATGGGTTTTTTCTGTTATGTATGTTCCAGAAGACAAATAGTATGTTCGACAATAGTATATTCAAACTATTATGTATGTAATGCTTAAAAAATAATGCTCGAGACTGTTAACTAATGTGTTTTTTTAACATATAATGTAAAAACTTGTTTGTGTTTCTTTTCAAAGCAGTGAAGTATCATTTAACAGAAACATATGCTATGTTTGCTACATATTGGTGATTAAAGACAGTAGTAATAGTGTTTTTTTTTAAAAAAAAAAAAAAACATTAAACAGTGCAAATTTCATGATGCATCCACAAATGACATCAAGCATTGATCTAACAATTTCTAGTACAATACTGTGGGTATTCTTAAACAATGAAGCTGGAAGCATGTGATAATAACAGCAAGGTTCGACATGGAGCAAACTAGAGGTTCACAGGCTCTATGGTGAACAAGTGAAGATCAAAAGATACACGGTCAAAATCAAGCAAAGAGTACCAATACCAAATTTTCTTCAAACATTACAAGAAATGAAGGTAATTGATGCAGTAAATAGTTGAAAACAATAGAAGGAGTTGACTTATCTTTTATGCTAAAGAAAAGTGTGTCTTCATGTCTTCATTTGTCTCTATAGCAACTCGCATGGAAAAGTAAAGCTTATGACTGAAAGATGTCATAAAGCTTAAACCAAATGTATCGACTTCATCTTTCAGTCATAAGCTCCATTTTTTCAAAAATGTTGAAGGAGTCATGGTTTCCAGAAAACCCACATGGTGGTCACCACAAAAACATTCATAAATTGGTCTGATACTTGCAGGTTTGAAGGAAGGACAGCAGTGGTGGTGCTTTATAGTCGCGCTACAAAATGGGGATAAGTCTGAAGCTATGGCGGACAACTTTTCCCAATATCTCAACCACAACTCAAGGTCGATAGAAGTGATGGGGTCCCATGTTACACAACCAACTGGGGATGAGTTCTAAAGCTGTGGCTAGGACATCCCCAGTTCATAATCAAGAGTTCATGGGCTTGACACCTCAGCCATAGCTCCAAACCATTCCAACATGGCAGCGGTGATAACCTTCAAAGTGTTGTGGTGTCATCACAAACCAAACAAGAACTCCTTAGTTCTATTCAAACAAACTAAAAGCTCAAAGCCAAAATGGAGATGCATAAATTAAGTTGCGGATCATTAATCAGTGCCATATGTTATGGCACAATATCTCCAAAGTACTCCTAGGTTTTAAATGAAAAACATGCAAACTTACAGTTGGGGCTCGAGTTCGAGCAAGATGAAGATCAAAAGCCACAGTATCTGCTGAAGAAGGGTATCAAACAGTGATACCACAGCTTGCAATGAATATATAAATAGCATTTTACTCATGAAACTCAAAGATTTTCCATAAAACATGGCGGATTGCACAACAGACTTCATGGTTTCCACTTGCAACATGGCGGCAACACAGTGAAAAACACAAAACCCTAAAAGATGCAAATGA
>MU226470.1:681739-730021 GCA_018584345.1 Thuja plicata
TACCTTTAGACAGTATGTCTGATATTAGAATCCTTGGGTACTGGTTTATGAAATCATTATAAACAAACTATAGGAATAGATCAAACAAGTATCATGAACAACTTAAGTTGTAAGAAAACATCGAAAGCTATTACTTCGTTCAAAAATAAAAAACTTATATTAGGGTTAGAGGGGTATTACATCCTCTGCTCTGCAATTCCCAAATTCCTTATTCCCTTTTGAATCACCCTAAATTTAAGCTTCCAAACAACAATTCTTTTTTCTTTAAAAACTATGGATTTTTCTTGTAATCTTTATGTTGTATTTTTTAACATAAGCAATAATGCCACTTTCATAGAAGGAATTATAAATTTAAGTACAAGTTTAAGTGCAAGTTCTCACATAGCTTGATTTAGTCCTCTCAAGGTCATGTCAAGTCAAAAATTGAAGATATTCAAGAATTATGGTAAGATAGTTGTGGAAAAAATTAAAAGGATTTAATGAAACAAGGCACAAGTATAGATTTGAAATTACAGATAATCTTGCAAGAAATGATAGGGACAACTAGTAATGACATGAAAAATTAATATACTTCCCTGCTCCCTATGAAATCAAGACAAGTGTCCACACTTAGCTTGGGGCAAGAAACTGGCATAATGCTTTAATTATAGATATACACAGTATTAGATATAATTATTGAAATGTGTGAGCTAAAAGTGGAAATAAACTAAAAAAATTATATCTGTCATTTTGTTGTCACATGCATGAAAAAAGGTGGCAAGAATGGAACAACTGTGGTGGATGCATGTGTTAGTTGATGTGGTTTTTATTAAAAACATAGGAATATAGAAAGATGTGGTGACGTGGAGGATGTGTGGGTGGAAGGTGGAGAAGTGGAATGGGTTGGAAAGAAGAATATAGAAAATGAATGGAGAATGGAAGTTCATTTGAAAATGAAGTGTTTATTATGAGCATATATGAAGGAATGTTATGTTGAAGCAGCAGGAAGAAGGTTTGCACCCTCTATTGCAGGAAGTATTACCTATTGCACTTGTGGAGTTATGGCTCTGAATTTCTACAGGAAGTCATCCTTGGTCTAGGGTTGATGATATATATGAAGTTGATTCCCATCGACCAATAGTTTGAAATGCACTAGATCAATTATTGTTAGTTGGACTACTCCATTGTCAAAGACATGATCGATTTCATATGGGCCTAACCATCTTGTCTCTAGTTTACCTTGTGTTCCTTGAAATCTGGAATCAAAGAGTAGTGCCCAATCACCTACTTGAAATGTTTTGTTCTTGATGTGGGAGTCATGTCATTTCTTCCTCTATTTTTGGACTATCTCTGTGTGCTCTAATGTAGATTTTCTCATCTTGTCCAAAGAGTTGAGATGTAGCAGATGATCTCGCTATGGTGTAGGAAGGACAATGTTTAACTTCAGAGCAGTACGCAATGTTTTGTGCTCAAAATCAATTGGCAGCATGGCTTCTTTCCCATACAAAAATTCAAACGGAGTGAATCTTATGGTTGTCTTCCATGTGGTTGTGTATGCCCAGACTGCTTCTAAAAGTTGGCTGCTCCAGTCACAGTAGTGTAGGTGAACTTATTTTGTTAGAATTGCTTTAGTTTCTCTGTTGGTGACTTCCTCCTGACCATTGGATTGAGGATGGTAGGGAATGGACTTCTTGTGTCTGATGTTATATTCTTTCATGAGTTTTGTGATCAGGTTTGATGTGAATTATGATCCTTAATCAGTTACAAGCTCTCGCAACACACCATAATGGGTGAATATTTCTTCATACAGGAACTCTGCTACCTTATGATCTCATGCATGCTTCATGGCCTTCACTTTGAACTGTTTGGTTAGATAGTCTGTGCATACCAAAATATAGGACTTTCTATTAGACTGGGGGTCTATAGGACCAATAAAATCTATGCCCCACTTATCAAATGGTGTGACAACCACTTGTGGATGCAAAGGCATTTCATATAATTTTGTTGGACGAATCATCCTTTGGCATTTATCACATTTCTTGGCATAATTGGCTTCCTCTTTGTGAAGTGTGGGCCAGTAATAACCTATTGTTAAGATCTTTAGATCTGTCCTCTTAGCCGCAAAGTGTCCTCCATAGGGCTCATCATGAAAAGCATGGAGGATATCATAGGTTTCATCTTCATGTACACACCTCCTCATGACTTGGTCTAGACGAGTGTAGAATAATGTATTGTCAATCCAAGAAAATTGGAAACTTTTCTCAACAAGAATTCTTCTTTCCTTAGGAGAGAAATGTGTAGGCATCTTGTCAAATCCAAGGTAATTGACTATATTAACATACCATGAGCTCTTGATAGCAATATGAAATAGATTTTCATCTGGGAAGGTATCATATATCACAAAGGTGTTAGTTTCATCATTATAGAGTCGTGGTAAATAATCAGCTACAACATTTGCTTTACCTGGCTTGTAAATTATTGTTATATCAAATTCTTGTAAAAGAAGAAGCCATCTTGCTAACCTTCAAGAGATGGTAGGTTTGTTCATAAGATATTTTACTGCTGCATGGTCAGTATGAAAAAAGATTAGATAGCCTATTACATAATGATGGAATTTATTCAAAGCGTAGACCACTACCAGTAATTGTTTTTCAGTAACTGTATAATTTAACTCTAGCCCATGTAAACTCTTGTTGATATAGTAAATAGCATTTTCAAGGTTATTAGGCTTCTAGCCTAAGACAACACCTATTACATCATCAAAAGCATCTGTATGTACTGGTTCAGTTTTTAGAAGGGACTTGAGCTATAGGAAAGATTCCTCACAAGCTGATGTTCATGTAAACTCAACCTATTTTATAAGCAATGTGTATAGTGGACTAGCTATTTGACTAAAATTTTGGATGAAGTGCCTATAATAGCCAACATGTCCTAAAAAAGATCTAACATGTTTTTTCTTAGTAGGTGTAGGTAATGTAAGAATTACCTCAATTTTTGAAGGGCCAACTTGGATGCCATCTTCTGAGATGAAGTTTCCTAGAACCACTCCTTCTTGCATCAGCATGAAATATTTCTCATTGTTCAGGGAAAAGTTGTGCTCTTGACATTTGATAAACACTTTTTCCAAGTTCTTCAAAGCTTCTTCAAAAGTAACACCAAATGTGGTGAAATCGCCTACATATATTTCCATGCAATCATGTGATATATCAGAAAAAATGTTGATTACAACCCTTTGGAAAGTGGTTGGTGCACTACATAAACCAAAAGGTAACACCGAACATGCATAGATTCCCCAAGGACACGTAAATATTATCTTCTCCTGATTCTCTGGGTAAATGCTAATCTAATTATAACTGTTGTATCCATCAAGAAAAGATAATTACTTTTTACCATCTAAGGCATATAGGACTTGATCATTGAATGGAAATGGAAAATGATCTTTCTTTGTTGCATTATTCAGTTCTCTATAATCTAGACATATTCTCCATTTACCCCCTTTTTAGGTACTATTACCAAAGGTGAAACCCATTTAATGTCACAAATTGGGTAAATAAAAACCAACATCCAATAGCTTTTGCAGCTCAGTCTTAACAATTTCTCTTAAGGTTAGGTTAATTATTCTCTGAGGTTGGCAGAGTGGTAGACTTCCTTCATTGAAGTAAATTATATATGTACAGATTTTTGGGTTCAAGCCTGTCATGTCTCCATAGTCCCAAGAAAATGATTTTTCATGCTTACAAATGAGCTGAGTTAGAAATTCCAGTTGTTGTGGTTGCAATTTACTGTTAACATGAAGATTATGGCCATGAGAGAGCTCCACATTAGTTGTCAGCTCAAGCATTGATACCTTAGGTATTGGGCTTGTAGATATCTCACAGGGTAGTAATTAATGGATAATATCAGGTCCTACTGGAAAAACATAGTTCTTATAGGTAGACAATTGCAGAACAAAGCTTTCAAAGATATCTTTTTCTATGACACAATCATTGGTAAGGACACTTTGAATCCCATCATCATCTTCTTGAAAATTTAGGAAGGATTTTCTATGTAACATCATTAGTTGAGCAAGAGAGTTTAGCTCTTCTTCCTCATCTCCCAAATCTGGCCAGATAGGAGTACTCAAATCTGGTTGGGGTTGGGTAGGAGGACATAATGCTAACTTCTTTATTGCTTGGCCATTTGAAATTGTCATGTTACTTGATCTACAACTAATATTAGCATCACTCGTGGCTAGCCAAGGTATTCCAAGGATAACCAACAAAATTGACCTTAGGTGATAATATCAGGAAGTCACCAGGATATTCCTAGGAATCCAATGTGACTACTATATCTTTTGTTATGTCATCTGGGGTGACAGTGGAACTGTCTACAAGTTGTAAGACTATTGCAGTGGTCCTCAATCCTTCTTACTCAACCTATGCATGCTATCCTTAGTCATAACAATTATAGCTTCTCCCAAATATACTAGAGCATTCTTCATAGACTGGCCATTAATTATAATATCAACAACTGGGCTTCCAGGGTTAGAGTACTTTGGAATGACTATCTTTCCCAATATAATATCTGCAAGTTGAATTATAAAATGTACTATTTTGGGATCCTTTCTCTTATGTCTAGGATTTTTGAGGCATGTTTCTTAAATGGCTTTGCCATAAAGAGGAACATCTTTGATAGTTTGAAATAGTGGAATCTGGATATGCATGCTTTTCAATTGGTCAAGGATATCAAATAGTGTTTCTTCCTAGGATCTAGGTTTGTCCAGGCTAAGCCTTTGCAGAAAAGGAAGATTTAGTAAGGTGTGAACATAACTTTGACTTGGTATATTAGTTGGTGGAACAGTATTTGGCAAAGTAGTTTCTGGAACTGGTGTTGATGCTGCAGGTATGTCTGGAATTTCTATTATAATAGGAAGTTTTGGTGCAGGAAGGATATTACCAGATCTCAAGTGAATATCAGTTATCTCTAGGGAATAGGTAGGGTATTGATGAGCATCAATAGCATACATTGGTTGTTATTGTTGCTTTTTGTAAGGATTGGGTTGGCCTTGGAGTAGGACTTGTGGATACAGTAGGTGGCATTATTGTAGGTTGAGACACTCAGGGTGGTAAGAGTGGATAACCAAGATTTTTATTAGTCCATTATTGAGGTCCTCTCCATTGGTTATATGGTTTCTAATTCCCCTGTAGTGGCTACCATTGATTTTGAGGTTGTGGCCATTTGGTTTGTTGTGGGTTAAGCCACTAGTTCACCTGAGTATTAGGCCAGACATTGTTCCAAGAAGGTTGGGAGTACTGAGAAGGATTTTGATAATTCTGGTTCTACCATTGATTATTATAAGAATTATAAAATTGCAAATATCCCTGAGGCATACCTTGTCTTCAAGCCCATAGACGATGTTGAGAAACAAAGAACACTTGCTCATCATCTCTTTATATTTTAGTGTGCTCAGTAGGAAGGTGTTGGTTCTCCAAATGTGTCACCAGATTGCACCCATAATATTTCTTTTTCTTGCGGTAGTGAGGGCAGTACTCAGCTAGCTATGCTTCATCATTTGTATGCTTCTTCTTAGAATTCATTGTATCTAGGTGTGTAGCAACATCATTGATGATATCTTGCTTGAAATATGACAACAGGTTCAAGATTTCTAGCTTAGAAATGCCCGAGCTATTTCCCTTAGCAAGTGTAGACCGAAATCCTCTACCCTTCTTTATGGTTGATCTTGAATAGTTGAGGAAGATTTTATTAAGATAATCCTAGGAATATTGGAATATATCTCCTCCAGCCATGAGGTCCAGTGCTCCAAGCAGTTATTATTTACTCCCCTAAAGATTTTTTTTTTTAAACATGTGGATTTTTCTGCAAGTTTTACAAGAAGTGTGAAATGTAATCTTCCAGAGTTTCATTCTCCTTCTGTGACATTCAAAAAATTTCATCTCCTCTCAAGTTACCCCCCTTGCAATACTCTTTGTATTTTTGTAGAAACAGGGTCTACATCTCTTCCCAGATGGTTGTTGCATTAGCCCCTAATCCTATAAACCATTGTAGGGAAAACTCCTTCAATGTTGCTCAAAACAACTTGAGCTTGTGGCCATCATTGTTGTAGCTAAAGCTTTGACAAAGAATGTCAAACTCAAACATGAAGGTGTCAGGGTCTTTAGTTATTAGGCCATAGAACATTGGAAGTGCAAAAGTGGGTATGTTTTTTAGGTTAGCATTATTGATAAGGCTAGGAAGAGGAAATGGAAAGGTAGGTTGTGCCATTATTAGAGGTATTTGGAAATGGAGTTGCTGCTAGAAAGGAACATTATCCACAAGATTATGAATGACCTGTGCACTTGGAGTGGAATTGTCAAGAAAACTGGCCAAAATTTCAGCAAAAGGTCAAAGGTCAACTGGATCAAAAGGCTCTTCTTCAAATGAAGATGTTGCAAGAAATTTAGGACTTGCATTGAAAAAGGTAATTCAACTTCTTCAAATTCTTTGTTCAGATTAGCAGATTCTCTTGGAAGGAATTTTCCATGTACATCTCATTTTTTCCTCTTTGATGCATGCAAGTAATTATATAAACTTGTGAAGCAAGTTCAGGACTGCAAACTACTATCTATAAAATAGGGAACTATCTAAAAATGAAGAATGACTCAATAAGGTCCTCAGCTTGACACCATCCCCGACAACAACACCAAAAATGAACATCCCCACAATAGGTAATAATAATCACATCAAAGCTTCTCCTAGGAATAGTGTATTCGACTAAGGATTATTTTCCCTATTGAGTTTAATGGGAAGTAGTACTAAGAGGGGAGGGGTGAATCAGTACCTCTAAAACTTTTTCATGTTCTTTAATCAATTAACCTTAGTAATCAATTGCATATCCATTCCATCTGATCTACACTATCTTTGTGAGAGTTATATAAATTCATAATAGTAACAAACATTTGAATCATTCATAGAAACATTCATGAACATAATTAACACATAACACAAGATATGATATCGCAGAAAACTCCTGTTAGGAAGTAAAAACTGTGGTGGGGATGGCACCCAAAAAACTTCACTATCTATAGAATGGAAGGGGCCGGTTAAGGCTTACAATTTTGATCACTTATAATCATCTACCCTATTAGGAGTATCGGTGGATACGTGTTAAAGTCTACTCTGTTTAGAGATTTCAGCAACACTGTTAAGTGTGCACTTGGTTAAGAGATTTGATATAGGACTATTAAATCCACCTTACACAAAGGATTTCTTACACTTTCCTTCACTTGTTAGAATGAAAAAAAATTACAAATTGACCTGGTAAGTGAAATCTCCTATTTCTGATATATATCCTATGTAGTCCACATACAAAATATTATCACCTTAACTATGATTGAATATTACATCTGATTATCGTTTTCCTCTATTCTTGATTCTGCTAATCAAATTCTTCTTTCTCTACTCTAGTTCTTGAAACTCTCAATTCAATCCATAGATGTGCTTGTTCTATTCTCCTCTCTCTTCCACACACATTATAATGAATGATTACATCATCTATTTATAGATGGATTTATTTCATCAAGTTGATGATAAAAACAATGTTAACTCTAAGATCAGGTTTACAACTTGCACCTAGATCTCCTAGTCTATGTGCTTTAAATCCGTTAGACTGATTAAAAAACTTACATTAATGTTTCTTGTTCCTAAAGAAATGGAGTTAAAAACAATTAAATATCCTATAAATAGAATACCCTTTCTTTATCTGATGTGGAAGTCAGATCCAATTTTTGCGGGCTACAACTGATTGTCGGTTCTGTCTTTTGGTCATGCTTTACTATCCTTCAATTTTTACTATCAGTTGCATTGAGTCTGTTTCATCAATATGCACTATAACTTGTATTTTGGCTTCCATTTTAACTTTCTACATTGTGGTTTTTGGTTTACACACTACCTTGTGTCATCGGTTCATTCTGTACTTAGTCATTTTTGGTGATCTGTCAATCTGATTTTCAGTTTACCCTTTACTGTCTTTCGGTGTAAGCATACCGAAAGTGTTGTTTGAATACTAATGAAAAATTAATTTCATCAATCCCCCCTTTGACATTAGTATCAAAAACTGATGTGTAAAATACTAACAAAATGTTAAGTATATACAACATATATAATCTTTTGTCATTTCCCTATATATATGTTGGTATATCTATACATATGATATATTTTCCTTCTTCATATCACTGTCACTTTATGAATGTACATATACATATCTACCTTTTTCCTATTCTAACTAAATGTACATAACATTTTCAATGATATTTTGTACAAGTATCATTTCCCCCTTTATTTGATATTAAGGGCAAAGGTCAATTACCTTAGAGCTTATAAAAAATGTGTGAATGGGAAGACTTCATGTCTTCCATCATTTTCTCCCATTGCTCGTTCAGGTTTTCTAGAGCCATTTGCTCAAGTGTTATCTTGGCATGCATATCATAGATGTTGTCAGCTACAGACATCTTGAGAGTTGCTATCAGTTGTATTACAGAGCTGATATGTTGTTGTAGTAGTGTGAGATTTGGTAGAAGTTGAGCCTGTAGCTTGATTACTTCTTCTTTGAATCAAGTCTCTTCTTCCCACAGATCTTGCCTTAACCATTTCACTTCAATAATATTTTCATAATGCAGTTTGACTGCATTTTCTCTATCAGTTGTTACGCTACTAACACTGTTTGCTAGGTTTGTATCTAGCTTAGCTATGTTATCACTATTTTCTTGAGTTAAATTTTCAATTGTGCTTAGCTTTTGGATTAAGGTTATAGCTTTAGATATAATGGGATCTAGTTCTGATATGTATTCTGATAGCTTTACCTTATTTTCATCCACTTCTTGGGTGATGTTCTCTAGAAGCTTTTGTTGATACTTCATTTCTTCTCTCTCCTCAATTGCTTTCTCAGCATCAACATTTTGAGTTGTGATGGCATCGGTGAGGATAGCTAGTTGATAAATTATTGGCTTGCTTTGATCAATATCAACATCAGGTACAATCTGGTGTAGAATGTCCCATATTGTCTCTAGGACCATTGATTCCTTATGTTGTTTCTTCAGTTTTTCTTGCAATGCCTTTCTTTGGCATATCTCTCCATATTCTTACAGTGCATCCATGTTAAGTGTAGTGGGGTCACACTTTGGTATTTCAATTATTTTTTCAAGTGTAACCTCCAACTTGTTCTTCTTTGTCTTCTTCTTCTTCTGTGACTCAGTGGAGTGGAGCACCATTGCTAAATTTTTAGCCTTTTTAGTTGTGCTTGATGATGTGACTTGTTGTGCATCTTTTTGTTGTTTTACATCAGTTTCAGCTTGTCGAGTGTCTATAGACATCTCTACATTCACCTTAGAATCATCTGTAGCACCTTTGTCCACTTTCTTAGGAGTTCCATATTTTGGTTTGTCTCCTTCATTTGAGTCCTTTGCATCATCTGCCTTGGTGTTCTCATTTTTTCTCTTGAGTACTCACATCTTTGTCCTTATCTCCTTCAGTAACTTTGGTAGTGTCGGTCACATTCTGAGTATCACCGATGTTTTTCTAATCATTGGTGTTATCTTTATTTTCTTCTTCTCTTGCATCCTTTGGAGTTTCCTTTTTAGGTGATTTACTTTATTCTTGCATGATATTGATAGCTTGTATCAATATTGGTAGTTTACCTGGAATGATCACCTATGCTCCATCAATTGTTGTGTCTTGTTCGTTAGTTGTATCTTTGATAACAGTGACATCTTCATCCTTAATGATTTCTTTTCCTAGGTCATCAGTAATTTTGATGAAACTAGTATCCACAATGTTGTCATTTGTGGTATCATCCCATATTTCATCTACCATGTCTGCATTCTTATTTCCTGGTATATCATCTTCCTCTTTATCTAGCTCAATGGATGTATCATATTTGTTTTCCTTATCAACTTCTTCTTGTTGAAGGTCTTTGTTGGGAATGTCTTTCTCAACTGGCCTATTCATGATCTTGCACCATTTATTGTGATTGTCCTTTTCAAGTTCAATCAACTTGCCTTCAAGAAATTTGTAAGCACGTAGCTTCGGTGAGAACTCTTTCTTGTGTTTCTCCATCATTTCATGTATTTCTACCTTTGTTGACTCAAGTGGCATTAGAGAGACAAGTACTCTCTCTGATTTCTTTCTCATTTGCCAAAGAAAATGTCTAATGGGAAAATAATCTATCCAAGAGTTCCCGTGGTACATAACTTCCTTCAAATTGTATGGGTACATATTTGAAGTTATACATCTTAGCTACCATAGCTTCTTCAATCTTATTCTGATCTTCTTGATTTGATTTTCCCCATTTTATAATATGTGGATCAGTAATAGATCCATAATTTTCAATGTATACACAAATGTCTGTTAATCTCTAAGTTTTGTTGATGATTAGTGACCAACACTTAGTCATTCACTTAGGTAGTTTTAGTTGGCTATCACCGTGGCTGAGCTAAAACTATGCAAGGTCAAACAACATTGCTGAGTAGTATTCAGTTTGCTGAGTTACATTGCTGAGCCGAGTAGCATACAAAGATGTTAAGTGCCGAGTGATAGAGAAGTCAAGTGCCGAGCAGAATAGTTTTTGTATACATGTCTGGAATGATTCAAACTTTGAGGATAAGTGATCTGGCTGACTTGTAGAAGCTTTTTGGGCTGACTTATGTATGCATTTACTATTCTTCTACGGAGTTAATTATGCATTTAATTGTTTTATCCTATGCATTATCTATTGTAAACATTAATTGTAATACCATCAAGGTATGGGTATTAGATCTTGATCATTTATCTAGATCTTGCTATCAGACTTGAATAGATATATTAGATTACTTCTAAACCCTATTTTTGTGTGTGTAAGAAGAGAGTAGACGAAGTGTATGTGGTGACTGCATTTTTGAAGTGAAATGCATAGAGGGTTATTTTGTTAAGAAGAAGAGATCAAGCAGAGTGACAACACAGTGAACAATAGAGTAAAGTTATATCAGATTGTGAGATCATAGAAGGTACTGGAAAGAGGAGATATGTCATAAGCATTAGAGTGCATAACAAAGGATCAATACTTGAGACATTCTAATCATTATATCAGGTGAAAATCTCTTAACAGAGTGGTTCTAGCAGACCTTTCTAAATCTCCTAATAGAGTGCTTACTTTATTGTAAGTTGAAATCCTTTCACAGGGTAGATTGTAATGATCTTTAGCTCTTAACCAGGCAGACCTTTAATAGGGTAGATTGCATCTTGTAATCAACTTTTTTAGCCTTAACAGGCACACTTTATTACTGCAATAGTGGAGAATTTTGTGGGTGTCATCCCCACCCTAGTTTTACCTATTTGGGTTTCTGGGTTACCAAGTTCTTGTGTTATGAGTTATTTATTTCATTGTATGGATGTTATCTGATATTACATTAGATTCATTTATGTATGAATGTGGATTATTTTGTTTTAAGTGTTTAAATTTGAAGATCTGATTCACCCCCCCTCTCAGTATCTTGCTTTCCCATTATTGTATTTCCAACAATTGGTTTCAGAGCTCAGTTCTCTAAAAAGGTCATAATCAGCTTGAGAATATAGATCTTGATATGAAGGTCTATAAGATGGGTAAATTCATTGAGAATCAAAAGATTGATATTCAGCTAGCACTACAACAGCTTGAGACAGCAAGACAAGAAGTAAAGAAGTCCTAGAATACAAGGAAATATTTGGCCAAACAAATGAATGACACTCATTATCAGGAAGAGGACACCATAAATCTATTTTAGAATGGAGATTGTACTATGAGCGAAGCAGCAATAGCAGATCTACTGGAAAAGAATAGTGCACTATGTGAAGAAGTCAAAAATATGAAAAAGGAACAAGAAGCCCAATCAATAAGAATGTGTAAAGTTTTTGAATAGAAAAAGAAAGATGAAGATGACAAGGCTATGGCAGAAGAAGACAAAAGAATGATGACTATTAGACTTGATGAAAGAACACATGATGTACAAACAATGATAGTCAATCAAGTTGACATGGAAAATCAATTACTACTTGTGAATCAAGAGATCAGTAGGAAAGACTTGGAGATTGTAAATCTTAGATCTAAGAATAGTAAATTGAAAGATGAATTGAGATCTGAGAAAGAACTTAATAATAGAGTGAATGATCCCAATGCAGCTATGAGCTACTTTGAACAACTGGTGGAAGCATTAAGAAGACCTAAAGATTCTTTTGGATTAGGTCACACTGAACAACATACAACCACTGAAGATGGAGAATCATCTAAGATAGGTGAAAGAAGCTATACAAAGCCAAGAAACAACAAACCTGTTTGCCACCACTGTGGGAAACTAGGTCATACAATAAACATTTGCCAAAGCAAGAATGGTAAGTACAATCCTAAAACTAACTTTAATGGTTATTTCTTTAAATGTAATAAGTTTGGACATCAAGCACGTTAATGTAAGACAAAGGCAAGCAAAACACCTAGACTCAATGGTAATTTCTATAACTGTCACAAATATGGTCATAGAGTACAAGATTGCAGATCAAAAGGTAAACAACAATGGACATCAAAGGTACAAGAGAAATCACCAAGAAAAGGCAATACTTACAAGTGGGATTACAACACATGGCATAGTTTTCATTACTGTGGTGAGTATGGACATGTTCCAGAAAGCTGCATAAGGACACATTTCAGAGGAAAGTCTAAAATTTGGATGAATGGAGGCCTAGTTTGTCACAGTTGTCTGAAAATTGGTCATACAAGGAAAGATTGTAAGACTAGGGTACCTACTCCTACTGTTGAGAAAATTAGAGCACAAATGAACAAGACATGGGTTAAGAAGTCTGAACTATGCAGCAGTGAAGCTAGTGAAGCCAAGGTCACCCAATCCAATGGATTAGGTGATCACATCATCTCCAACTAAGAAAAAGAGGTATGCAAGGAACTGCATTTAAAATTCTTATCTTACATCAGTTCCCAACATGAAATGTACCAAAGTCCATAATTGCATGTGTTAAGATGCACCAGGACATATTTTGAAGACAAATACCAAGATGAGCCAATTGCACTATAGGTGTCGAGCACCAATCATGGACACTAAGGATGAGTTCTTTAGTGTGTGCCAAGTTTTGTTGGCCGAGTAATTTTTGTGATGGCCGAGTTTAGTAAGCCGAGTGGGATGCAATTTGTGTTAGAAAGCCGAGGATAGCTAGCTTACACTAACTCAACGGGCAGAATATTCATTTCTTATCTACCTTGACCTTTCAAAGTCTATAAAGGATGAACACTTGATACTTCATTTTTACCTTGCAATTTTTACTGTTTACGGAGCGATTGAAGTAATTTGCAGAATTGATCTTAACAAAGTTTGCATCAAAGATTTTGTCAGTGTGTTGTCGGCAATCCTAAGGTGAACAGTGTGAAGCGTTACTTGTCGAGGTACTATGTTCTTCATCTTTCAAACCCTAATTTCAATATTATGTCTGCAAGTTCTTCCGCACCAGCTAAGAGTATGGAGGGAGAACAAGAGCAATTTCAGTTAGTACGGAGTGATGAATGTGAACCTCTCAACTTTTGAGCTATTCTTGAAAGTGCAATTCAGAGTGATTTAATGGGAGCCCTCTCATCCATTCCACCCAAGGTACTTATGATCTATGATGTTTGATTGTGTTACATGGTTAAGATTGGTGAAGTAGGTGATAGTGAATTGAGGAAATCCTATAGCAAATTGTGTGTCGATGGAGTTCTGAAGGGAGAATTCAAACATTTAGCCGATAAAGGGTTAACTTGTGCCCTAGATTTTCCACAAGGTTTCAAAGATGAATGGATTCAGGTTATTCTTAGCTGAGTTCATGAGATGTGTATGTGGTTGGATAATGGACCAGTCAAGATTACTAAAAACATGATTCATCGAGTGACTGGATATCCTATAGTAAAAGGAAAATAGACAATGAGGGATAACAGCAAAGAGGAAATTACACTGAACACTAGAGCCATATGGAACAATAGAGGTATGACTATCTCTACAATTAAAGACCTAGAACTTGATTTTGGAGTAAGAGTAATAGCACATAAGTTCTATCGGTCAAGTAGATTAGATAGTGTTCCTTGTATAACAATTGACCAGGCATGGAAAATTGTTAAGAAGAATCATACATATGATCTTGCCGAGCTATAGCAGACACAATTAGCCAAGAACCTTGCATCAATCAGAAATGCTAAAATCTCATCATGTAATTTTGGTTCCTTACTAGTCTGTATATTTTTATACATTCAGGATACATTTCCTACATTGGGAAATATTGTTTGGAAAAAGGATAGACCCATTACAGTTCAGATTAGTGAATGTATTGAGAAACTAGGAAGTAATTTCAATAGCATTATGGGGATCTATTTTGTAGAATTCAAGAAGAGAATGAGATTAAGAGCTAGGATTCCTAGATCACTGGTTGAGAAGCACTATGAAGAAATCTATTTTCTAGTTGATACATATAACACTTATATCCAGGCTGTGACACCTAGGGTAACTTGCTTAGAACCATTTCCATATGAAATTAACATTGATGAAGCATTAGCTACCATCATTGCACTCCTAGCCGAGGCAATTGATACTATAGCAGAGAGATTTGGAATTTTTGATGAAGCCAAAGCTAAAATTTCTAGAAGCTTGAATGAGGGAACTATGGAGAGAAAAAGAAAGAAAATTGTGAAAAATCTGAAGAAAATGGTTGGTTTAGATAGTGATAAAGAACCTGAGGATGCACCTTTAGGCCTGACCATAGGACAAGGTGAGGATATATCTACAGAAGAGGAAGTGAGTGCATCTAAGGAGATCACTAAGAAAGCTAAGGGTAAAATACCATCAATTTTCATTGTAACCAAGCCGAGCAAAGCTAAACCTAAGGTTACACCTCTTGCTGCTAATCATTCGAGGACTAGAGAATCCATTGTTACTTCTCCAGTAGAAGTACAAAAAAAAGTGTATGGAAAGAGGAAAGTTGCAGATAGCAGTTCTGGAAAGGAAGCTAAAATTGCTCCTAAGGCTGAGCCAAGTAAGCCAACAAAGAGACCAAGGAGGAAACTAGATTTGGGGATAGACAATGATGATGAAAAGACTGAAATTGATGAACCCAACAACATACCTAAAGCACAATTCAAGAAACTAGCTAGTATTGATGAGGTATGTGACACTTTGAGAAATTCAGTAGGGTTAGCAACTTTCAAGTTCACTAAGTATGAGAAATTAAATAATGTGGATAGGCACAAAGTTTAGGAAGCACTCTTGGATATGATGAGTACTTTCAAGTTAACTCCTATAGAGATAGGAAATCATGTGCCAAATGAACTATATGATTTTATGTCAAGCAAATGGGAATTTGCACTTACCACAGAGAGATAGATCAGGGAAGGAACTCTAGCCAAGGTAATCCCTGAGTTAACCTTAAAACAAAGAGCCAAATTCATTGAGGAATACAAGAATAGGTTTGTTCCTAAGCTCATAGGTTATGTTGTTCTAAAAAATGATATTGAAGGTGTAGTAAAATAGAGCACAAGGATTTGGAAGGAAATCTTTGGACTGGCCGTTCCAAAAGATAAGAAATTTGGTGAGGGAACATCCAAGCAAAAGACAAAAGAGGTTGAAGTGAAAACTACCCCTGAGCCACAAATGATTCAAGGTCAAATTGATATAGAACAGGACAAGACCAAAGATGCATTAGACTCAACTAATTCTATTGATCTGACTGTAGAAAGTCTGATGGATTTCATAGTTGATGATCCAAGCAACTTGAATGTTGAGGAACAAGATATGCCAAGTGGTACATACACTGATTCGCCTATTAAGGAAACTAATACTAAAGAAGGAAAGACCACAGCATCTGATGAGATAATTGAAGTTGTCAATGATTAGAAAGGTGAAGAGAAACAACAAACAAATGCACAAGAGGTGACTTCACAGAATCCACCTATTTTAGAGGTTGTGAAAATAGTTTTAGATGGTGGAGTAGTGATAACGAATACTATTGATAAGCCTAAAGAAGAAGAGGCAATGCAAGTGTTGGTTGATCTACCACACTCTACATCATCCACTCCCACAGGTCCCAAAACTGGTGGTATGCCCAACCCATAGACAATATTGACAGAACTAAAAGAGGCAATGGATATTGACACTGTCACAGGAAAAGGTATTATGCAGCTGAGCATAAGTTCACCAGAGTTGAATAAAAAGAAAGTTCTAAAGAAGAAGTCTCAAATTCTAGATGTAACATTAGATGAGTTCATTGTGATTCCACAATAGGATCCCAATGAATTATCTTTTGAACAAATAGGGACTCTTCAAGAATTTCTTAAGAGAAAGAAGAAACAGGAAGAGATGATGATAGAACAAAAGCAAAAGCAGGTGTTGCATGACATCAAGGATATCAATTATTGATCAGTTAGTTAACATTGTATAGAAGGTAACTGATGATGACATAGAAATCAACAAAAAAACTTCTACAATGGTCCAGGAGAAGATTTGAGAGCAAATTTCTAGAGAAAATCTCAAAAGAGATTGCAACAAAACAGGTTGAACTTTCTATTCTTGTAGAAACTTTAGAGAAAGTTACAGCCATTGTTTAATCTTTGTACAGGAAATTATGTGATGTTGAATTTTTCACAAAGGATAATCTATAGCTTGTTGAGAAGATACAGTTAGATTTGAGATCAACTGGCACTACTTTGGGTAAGGATACTACTTCTAGTTCTTTACAACTTACTAAGTTGATCAATGCACAATAGAGAATAGCCAAGCTTATGGTTGAAGATGGTCAAATTAGGGCCAAATTGATAACTATTTAGACAAGCCTGTTGTCTCACTTGGAGGTAATAAAGAAGGAACTTTCAATTGCAAAGGAGTTATCATAGAGCAATGCAAATCTATCAACTGCAAAAAGTCTAGTGAGTCTAGCTGCCGAGCTAGAAATAAAATTGGAAGTTATGAACATTGCCAAGGAAACCTAGGATACTACATTTGAATCCACCCTACAGCTTCATAAACAATTTTTGGATAAGTACAACTTAACCCCACTAGCAATCAGTGACAAAAACAAGGGGGAAATTGGTAAGGAAGTTAGAAAGGATACAGTATGATACATCAGTACAGAACCAGGTACACTTGTATATATTTTTTGAAGGCATGTAAACTTTTTGTATGAATAATTCTAAGTATATTCCTAGGGGGAGTACTTAGTATACTTAGGAAACATTTTTTATGAAATGAACGAAAGTAATGATAAGTGTGTTTTTGCCACTAATATCAAAGGGGGAGATTGTTAATCTCTAAGTTCTGTTGATGATTAGTGACCAACACTTAGTCATTCACTTAGGCATTTTTAGTTGGCTATCACTGTGGCTGAGCTAAAACTATGCAAGGCCGAGAAACATTGCTGAGCAGTATTCAGTTTGCCGAGTTACATTGCCGAGCCGAGTAGCATACAGAGATGTTAAGTGCCAAGAAATAGAGAAGTCAAGTGCCGAGCAGAATAGTTTTTGTATACATGTCTGGAATGATTCAAACTTCAAGGATAAATGATCTGGCTAACTTTTATAAGATTTTTGGGTCAACTTATGTATGCATTTAATATTCTTCTATGGATTTAATTATGCATTTAATTGTTTTATCCTATGCATTATCTATTGTAAACATTAATTGTAATACCATCAAGTTATGGGTATTAGATCTTGATCGTTGATCTAGATTTCGCTATTAGACGTGAACAGATATATTAGATTGCTTCTAAACCCTATTTTTATGTGTGTAAGAAGAGAGTAGATGAAGTGTATGTGGTGACTGCATTTTTGAAGTGAAATGCACAAAGGGTTATTTTGTTAAGAAGCAGAGATCAAGCAGAGTGACAACATAGTGAACAGTAGAGTAAAGTTATATCAGATTGTGAGATCATAGAAGGTAATGGAAAGAGGAGATCCATCATCAGCATCAGAGTGCATAACAAAGGATCAATACTTGAGACATTCTAATCATTATATCAGGTGAAAATCTCTTAACAGAGTGGTTCTAGTAGACCTTTCTAAATCTCCTAACAGAGTGCTTACTTTATTGTAAGTTGAAATCCTTTCATAGGGTAGATTGTAATGATCTTTAGCTCTTAATCAGGAAGACCTTTAATAGGATAGATTACATCTTGTAATCAACTTTTGTAGCCTTAACAGGCACACTTTATTACTGCAGTAGTGGATAATTTTGTGGGTGTCATCCCCACCCCAATTTTACCTGTTTGGGTTTATCGGTTACCAAGTTCTTGTGTTATGAGTTATTTATTTCATTGTATGGATGCTATCTGATATTACATTAGATTCATATATGTATGAATGTGGATCAATTTGTTTTAAGTGTTTAAATTTGAAGATCTGATTCACCCCCCCCCTCTCGGTATCTTGCTTTCCCATTATTGTAGTTCCAACAATGTCATCAATGGTGTCAGGTTCCTTTACCTTGACATTTTCTTCCTCTAAGGATTCATCTCACTCGGTATCCTCTATATCCTCTCTTTTTCTAATTAATTTCCTACCCTTCTTATTTTTTCCTCTTTTCAGTGCAAGTTCTTTTCTCTTATCTGTCCTGACTTTTCCTTTCTTAAGGGGTGAAGGAGTAGATTCTTTTGATGTTTGGCTCCTGGTCCTTGAAGAAAATTTAGTTCTTGGTCTCTTTGATGGTGGAGGAGGTGGTGACTCTTACTTTTTTTCCTCTGAGTAAGTCTTTTCATCATCTTTACCAACAAACTCTTATTCTTCGATTTCCTCCTCTTGTTCTTTCTCTTCATCTTTCTCAGCTTCTTGCTCTTCTGCGGATAGAATCTTCGTGATATTCTTCACCATTTTTGTCCTTTTTCTTCACAGCATTTTTGACTACTAGGCCTGATGTAATTATTTTCTTGGCATCCTCATATGTCCCGAACCTTGGTTTCTTTTTTTCCAGTGGCTCATTGATTAAGGCATCAATTTGCTTTATTGCAAGATCGATGCTGATCTCATATTCCAGTGGTTGCAACCATGTTGTTCTTGCTACTATAGGTTTGATGTAAGTGTGGTCTATGTTGACCATGAAGCATATCTCATCCTTAAATTGTTTGATTATTTTCTCAGGGATTCTTACCCTCTTTTTCATTCGGTCTTTGAATACATTAAAGTATACATCCATGACAGTTTCAAAATTTTCTCCTAGAGCATCTATGTGCTCATTGATTTGTATTGTTACCGGCTTGGTGCTGTCCCATTTTAGATGCCCAATAGATGGGAAATTTTCTTGAAAATAAAAGAAAGTGCACATGATTAATGAGCCAAAATTACAGGTGTTTGACTTTGCATTTCTGATTATCTTGAAATTTTCTTTCAACTGATTTAGTAGTAGTTCAGACAAGTCTAACTGTGTGCCTTTCTTCACTATTTTGTAAGTTGTATCCACAACACCTAAATAAATATTGTTTAATCTACTAGCCTGGAAGAATTTGTAACCCAGTACACATGCACCAAACTTAATTTCATCATCGGCTATGGTTGTTACTTTTAGTCCATGTCCATCCCATTTGGCTCCTGTCATCTTTTCAGTCTCTATCTTTGGTGGATGTTTGAGCACCTTTACTTTATCAGTTATGGGGTAACCGGTGACCACATGGATGACATCTCAGGTGATTTCCTTCGGTTCATCCAACCATAACTTGTTATTGTGCATTCTTCTTAGCACTAACTGAATCCAGTTAGTTTTGAAGACCATCCAAAAATTTAGGGCATTGGTAATCCCTTTTACCTCAATGTGTTTGTGTTCATCCTTAAGTGTTCCATCTTCATTACAAAGATTTTGGTAAGATTATTCCATCTCTATCATTCCAATCTTTGCAATCTTGCTATGTATGAAGGATTGAACATCCTCAACTAGAAAAACCCTAGTTGGTATGTGTGAAAAAGCACCAGCATCATCAGGCTATGAGGCAACCTTTGGATGAATCTTATATTTAGGTTCCTCACATGCATTGTTTTTTATGAGTTTGAATTCATCCTCTTAGCCTTATTAGCTTTTAAAGATGGTGATGTTGATGCTATTTTCAAAAATTTAGGGCTTCTTCGTAAATGCATAAAGAACAAAGTTATCAATCTGTTAGAACTTACTGTTGTGTCTGCATAGATCTATGAACTATTTTGGAGTGCCTGGTGGTTGAGTTGTGATCACTCTACAACTTGGTTCCTTTCTGCTCAAAATTGCCTCTGCTCACTCTGCTCTGGGAGTCATGATAAATGAGTCACTCGGATGCCCTATTTATAGTCATTTCCCTAAAGTGCATGTAATAAATGCTTCACCAACTCATCGGTGTTTGAAGACTGAGTTCATCAGTGGAGACTTTATTACCATCAGTCATGCTTACAACATTTCTGAGTAATCAATGTTGACTAAGCCTTTATCGATAGGTTTTGGTAATACAGATAGCTTGTTCATGTGCATGTTTACCAACACATCTCAATCAATAATAACAACTTTTTTTTGTAACCAACGTCTCTTGGTAAATATAGGTAGTCTTTCCTTTAAGTGTATACTGACGGGTTTCAGTATATATGCCCGAAGACATAGTTTTCACATTTTTCAACAAGTATAACCATGATGCATCTTTCTTATGCTAATTTGGGATTATATCATCATATTATGGAACTGATGTAAATTAATAGCTTAGGGTTAATGTAGTTCCATACTTACTTGTTCTGCTTAGGTGGAGTTGGTGATGTCACCAGATTTATTAGATGGGGTGTCACCATTTGCATTTCTCATTCCATCTTCATCATTTCTTGAAGCTTTTCTCCACATCTTGTCTCTAGCACTCTAGATATCTTCAATGGTGTTTCCATTGTGGTATATGCTTCTCTCTATCATTTGGTCTCTGTAGTCCTTTTTGAGATGACCAACTTTGCGACAATGTAAGCATGCCATTCTGGGGTTAGTCCATCCTCTAGACTTTCTAGTCCATAGTCTCATACATTTTTCAGCAATGTGACCATACCTTCCACATGCTGTGCAATTTTTCCATGTATTGTAGTCCCATACATACTGATTACCAATATGCTTCAGTTGATATGGAGTGTCTTGACCTTTTGGCTTCCATGCCTGCCTTTTCTTTTTCCAGTGTTCAAGAATTGTATGTGTTAGAATGAATTTAGAAAAATTAAGAGGGGGGGGTGAATTAGTTTTCCTTAGGTCCAGATGTGCCCATATAAAACTTTATACCACTTCAACAACTCAGATCTGCTCTGCAGCAATAAACAACAAAAGTGTGTAGTTTACTGTACTAATGAAATAAGCTTACAGAAACATAACAGTAAAACACAACATAAACATTCACACATTTTGAAACCATGATTTAATGTGGAAACCCAATATGGAAAAAACTACCAGTAACATTCTACCAAAATTTCACTCTTCTGAAGTGATGCCCTGTTAGGAGCCAACCCTGTTAAAGGTTATAAAATACACTGTTAAATGTGACCTGGTTAAAGGATTTAATCACCCTATCAAGAGTGGCCTTGTTAGAGGACTTAGAACATTCCAATCTGAATTTCACCTTGTTCAAAGGATTTACACAATGACTATTAGGTCAACCTAGTTAAAGGATTTGACAAGATACAATGGTTAAAAAGTAATCAGTAGGTGTGATATGATACATACAACTTACTTTGAAAATCTAGATCTAATTTTAGCTCTAATGCTAATTCACTAAGTGGCCTCCATTTTCATCTCAAACTTCAGATCTTCTTGGAAATTCATCAAGAAATCTCTCTCTACTTCTCTTCTCAGCCTTCTCTGCTAGGTCTTGCCAATCAGTCAATTAACCATGCAAGACTCTTGCATACAACTTCTTCTTCCACTTGGATACATAACAATAGCCTCACTAGGTTATATTATACCTCTTCATCTAGGTCAGATAGATCTTTTGTCGCTTAATCAAGATCATAGATCTTAGGTTAGGTCAGATCCAACAGATCTTTCCATCATTACATTTAATTTACTTCTCCAATATAGTCATTAATTAAACATTGAATCCATGTGCTAATAATGGTTTCCCATGCATTAAATGAGTTTGGACCAATCTTAATTAACAATGCATATCCAAATAAAATCAACTATGTCATCAAGAGATCCCAAATCTTATCAATTACTAAAATATTGTTGCTCGGATTTCTCTGTCTCCCTCGGCATTTCACTGGCACTCGGCATCATCTTTTCTTTTCTTGGAATCACCTTTCACTTTGCTCGGCATTGAATTTTCTGTTCTTGACATTGACCTTCCAGTGAACTTTCAGTGAAATATAAACAACATATCACTTTTCCAAAGTACCAAATGATCAAGTACCCTGGTGTATACTCATAACTCAACCATTTCCACAGTCTTCTTGCTGTCCTATTCTTCAAATCTTCATTAATCAATAGATATGGTACTCAAATATACAACAATAGTCTCACCAGTTAAGGTTTGACATCAATGAAAAAATAACAATTGTCTACATTATAGCAATCTTTCCAACAATCTCCCTCTTTGGCATTGATGGCAACACTAAACTGTAAAAAAATAATTTCCAACCAAATTTGCCATACAATCCATGTGTGTTCCTTGGTATGAACAGATCTTCATTAATGTCTTTAGCTTCATTCTGATTCTCATATGTAAAATATTACTCCCTTTGTGTCTGTAATCACATTGATATATTTATGTGTCTGTTCAGCTCCCTCTTTCAGTAATATCTCCCTTGTATCTATTTTTATCAATAATTTGTTTTAGCAATAATCTCCCTCTTTGACAAAAATTCCAAAGATGTTGACATCTTCATTATACAGATTCATGTTCTAATCTTTGTATCATGTTGTTTCTATCATCTTTGTTTATGACTGATCTTCTTTTCTGTTCTTGTCTTCTACTTCACAGTTTTTAGGCAGCATCCTAAAAAAGTGACTCACTGTAGATCAATGTGCCAAGTGTTCTGATTAAAACATTTGATACAATAGTGCTATTCAGAAATATTTAGCCTCTACTAGGGGAATCACTCCCAATTTTCCTCTTAGATATTCATGAGCATCCTTGGGCAATGCTTTTGTAAATATGTCTGCCAACTGTTCCTTAGTGTTCACATATTCTAGTCTCACTTCCTTCTTCTAAACTAGCTCCCTCATGTAATGATACTTGATAGCTATATGTTTTGTATTAGAGTGCATTACAATATTTTTAGAAATATTAATGGCACTCATGTTATCGCAATATATGACAATTGGTTCTGTGATCTCCTCCTTCATACCTTTTAGTAGCATATTCAACCAAACAATGTTTGAACAATTAACTGCTGCTACCACAGACTCGGCTTCAGCTGTAGATTGTGAGGTGCAATTATGTTTCTTGCTTGTCCAAGAAAATAATCTTTTCCCCAAAAGAAAATCTCCTCCTGTGGTGCTTTTTCTATCATCCACATTACCAGCCCAGTCATAATTAGTATAGACTCTGAGTTCAAACTTGTCATTCCTTTTGTAATATAGACCATAATCTTCTGTACCTTTCAAATATCTTAGAATTATTTTCACTGCCATTATATGTGTCTCTTTTAGATTAGAAGAAAATCTAGCAACAATTCCAACTGCTAATGCAATATCAGGTCTATGGTGTACAACATATTGCATCTTACCAATCATTGATTTGTATAGTGTTTGATTTACCTCTTTTGTATCATCATTCTTTGTCAGCTTCTGTCCACTAGCCATGTGTGTACTCTTTGGTTTTGAATCTTCCATACCAAAAATTTTCAATATCTCCTTGACTATTTTGATTGAGTAATATAGATACCATTCTTCATTTGATGTATTTGTAAACCAACAAAGAATTTTATCTCACCGAACATAGACATTTCAAATTTAGTTTGCATCTCTTTTGAAAATGCTTTGTAGATCATATCTTGTCCATTGAATATGATGTCATCAAAAAAAATTTTGGCCAATAAAATTCCTTTACCTTTCTCTGTCTTCAAATACAGATTGTTGTTTTCATTTGTTCTTGCAAATCCAATCTTTATCAGATAATTGTGTAATCTTTCATACCATGCTCTCAGTGCTTGTTTCAGTCTATATAATGCCTTGTGCAGTCTGCAAACCATGTTCCTCTAGCTTGGGTCAACAAATCCATCATCTTGTTCAATATATACTTCCTCTTCTAATATCCCATTTAGAAATGTTGACTTCACATCCATTTGATAAACTTTAAATCATTTGTAGGTTGCATATGCAAGTAGAGTTCTTACACCTTCCAATCTTGCAACTGGGGTGAATGTCTCTCCATAGTCAATTCCTTCCTCTTGTGCATAACATTTGCATACCAGTCTTGCTTTATTCCTTGTTACCTCTCCATGTTCATTCAGCTTGTTTCTGAATACCCAGTTAGTACCAATTACATTTTTGTTGTCAGGCCTCGGTACTAGTGTCCATATCTTGCTCTTTTCAATCTGGTATATCTCTTCATTCATGGCTTGAATCTAGTCTTCATTGTCTAAAACATCTTTTACTGTCTTAGGCTCAAAATTACATAGCAAACATGTGTCTTCTCTTAAATTGCTTCTTTTCATAACTGTAGAATCCTTTGCTCCTGTGATTTGATTAGGTTTATGGTGCCTTCTCACGTATTTTGCCAAAGTAGGCTCTTTCTCAGCTTTAGTTTGATCATTCATGTTTAGTTCAGGTTGAAACTGTGACTCGACATCTCCATCAGATAGCTCTGCAGTCACCTCATATTGCCCAGCAATTTCATTCTGTGTCTCGACAGATGCGGACTGTTGCTCGGCAACTTCATTCTTAGTTTTGTTAGAATCCCCCTCAGGATAAGTGAATGATATGTAAATCTTAGGCTCAATCATGCTTTTAGCTTCATTTCTCTCTGCATATTCATCAATTCTAACATTTGTACTTTCCAAAATTTTGTTAGTGTTAGAATTTAAGCACTTGTATGCCTTACTCTTAGTAGATTATCCAAGAAATATTCCTTCTTCTCCTTTAGCATCAAGTTTACCATTTTTGTTATCCTTTAGTATAAAACATCTACTCCCAAAGACTTTAAAATAACTTACAGTAGGTGCATATCCATAGCATAGCTCATAAGGTGTAGTGTTTGTACCTTTCTTAACTTGTACTTTGTTCAAGGTATAAACTATTGTACTTACAGCTTCTCTCCAATATTTTTGTGCAACATTTTTCTCCATCATTAATGTTCTGGCACAATCCATGATAGATCAATTTCTTCTTTTAGCTATACCATTCTGTGGTGGTGTCCTAGGTGTGGACATCTGTCTTTTTATCCCTCAGTCATTGCAGACCCTGTTAAACTCATTGCAAATGAACTCACCTCCTCTGTCAGATCTCAGACATTTCAGACTCTTACCTATTTCCTTTTCAACTTTTGCCAAGTACCACTTAAATAACTGGAATTCATCAAATTTTTTTTTAAGAAACATAAAATTCATCATCCTAGAGTAGTCATCTACAAATAGAATAAAATATTTGTCTCCACAATAACTTTTCTCACCAATAGGTCCACAAAGGTCAGTATGAACCAATTCCAAAATATTCTCAGAAGTATAAGTTTTTCTCTAAAAGCTAGATATAGTCCTTTTGCCCAATTG
The DNA here is from genome assembly GCA_018584345.1 of Thuja plicata. Lineage (NCBI taxonomy): Eukaryota > Viridiplantae > Streptophyta > Pinopsida > Cupressales > Cupressaceae > Thuja > Thuja plicata. The sequence goes on from MU226470.1 coordinate 707,400, forward strand.
ACATTGCTTACACATTTCATTCTAAGGTTTCTTTAACTTAGGCATCCCTCTAACCTTTTTCAATTTACTTATGCTTACCAAGTTATCAAAGTTAACATGACATAGCCTCTTATTCCATAACCAAACATCATTATATCGTGCAAACAAGCATGTCTCTTCAGCTAATTCTAGATAAAATAAGTTACCTCTAGTCTGCTCACCACTTCCAACTAATTATCCATTGGCATCATAGATCTTTGCTTTCCTATGATGGAATTTAACTTTGTAACTAGAAGTGTGCAGATGTGCAACACTCAACAAATTATATTTAAGATCATTAGCCCAATACACATCATCACATCTAATCTTGTCAGTCAATTGAATTGATCCTTTCCCTTTAACTCTACAAGGTGTATCATTACCAAATTTAACATATCCACCTTTACATTGATCTAAGGTTTCAAATTTGTCCTTATCAACAGGCATGTGATATGAAAAACCACTGTCAATGATCCAACAATCACCTTTAATCATATAAGAAATTAATGCAGTTTTCTCATCATCATCAAAATCATCTTTCATAGCAACATACACAACTTCTATATCATTTTCATCAGATTTATCAGATTCACTGTCAAAAGCTTCTTCAACTATATAACAAGATTTATTACCTTTGTCTTTGTAATCCTTGTACTTTCTATAGTCTTAGTCATCCTTTATATCTTTTTACTTGATGTCTCTTCTTTCATCTTTCTCATTCTTATCAGGACATCTAGTAGCAATATGACCAACTTTGTTACAAGAAAAACAAATAATAAGAAGTTTACCTCTAAATTTTCCTTTTCCTCTAGCTAGTCTCCTTACCATAAGTGCCTCAAGCTCTTCTAGATCATTATCTGAAGTGTCACTATCACTTCTCATACATTTCTTTCCTTTCCTTGATTTTTTGATGACCATCTATGACTTAAATGCAGATTCAATTCTTTGTGGAGTATAGTTATCAAAATTTGACATCTCAAATATAGTAAGTCTGCCTACCAACCTTTCCAGAGTCAAATTGTTGTTAGGACTACATCGCAGTTCTTGAATTGCAGATACTCTAATAGCATAAATAGGAATAAGTGTTCTCAGTACCTTGCTCATGATAGTGTCATCATCAATGGTTCCCTTAGCTCCTCTAATAGAATTTACAACTTCCTTTATCCTATCATAATATTGCACTATATTTTCTCCTTCTTGCATTTTTAAATCATCAAACTTACCTCTCAAGCTTTTAGGTTTGGCTCTTAGTACATTTGTATCACCTCCATAGATGGTTTGAAGAGCATCCCACATCTTCTTTTCGCTTGTATAGTCCTTTATGTCCTCAAATTCATGATAATTCAGAGATGATGCAAGCTCCAACATTGCTTGATTATGTTCATGCTTTTCTCTTAATTGTGTAGCATTCAGAACTCTAGTAGGAGCTACATATTCTTGTTCAATGTGTCATTTAGAAAAATCACCAATACCAGCCAAGTGAAGTTTCATCAAAATTTTCCATGCAGGAAAGTTGTCCTTGTTAATCTTCGGTCCATCCCTTTTATACATCTTGATCTTTATCTCCAAGCACCTTCAAACTATTTCAAGAGAACGAAGCTATGATACCAAATGTTAGAATGAATTTAGAATAACTGAGAGGGGGGGCTAATCGGTTATCCTTAGGTCCAGATGTGCCCATATAAAACTTTATACCACTTCAACAACTCAGATCTGCTCAGCAGAAATAAACAACAAAAGTGTGCAGTTTACTATACTAATGAAATAAGCTTACAGAAACTTAACAGTAAAACACAACATAAACATTCACACATTTTGACACCATGATTTAACATGGAAACCCAATATGGGAAAAACCACCAGTAACATGCTACAAAAATTTCACTCTTCTGAAGTGATGCCCTGTTAGGAGCCAACCCTATTAAAGGTTATAAAACACACTGTCAAATGTGACCTGGTTAAAGGATTTAATCACCCTATCAGGAGTGGCCTTGTTAAAGGACTTAGAAAATTCCAATCTAAATGTCACCTTGTTCAAAGGATTTACACAATGAACGTTAGGTCAACCTAGTTAAAGGATTTGAACTGATACAATGGTTAAAAATTAATCAGCAGGTGTGATTTGATACATACAACTTACTTTGCAAATCCAGATCCAATTTCAGCTCTAATGCTAATTCACTGAGTGGCCTCCATTTTCATCTCAAACTTTAGATCTACTTGGAAATCCATCAAGCAATCTCTCTTTGCTTCTCTTCTCAGCCTTCTCTACTAGGTCTTGCCAATCAGTCAATTACCCATGCAATACTCTTGCATACAACTTCTTCTTCCATTTGGATACATAACAATAATTTCAGTAGGTTATATTATACCTCTTCATCTAGGTCAGATAGATCTTTTTTCGCTTAATCAAGATCGTAGATCTTAGGTTAGGTCAGATCCAATGGATCTTTCTATCATTACATTTAATTTACTTTTCCAATACATTCATTAATTAAACATTGAATCCATGCGCTAATAATGGTTTTCCGTGCATTAAATGAGTTTGGAACAATCTTAATTAACAATGCATATCCTAATAAAATCAACTATGTCAGCCAGAGATCTCAAATCTTATCAATTACTAAAATAGTGATGCTCGGCTTTCTCTGTCTCACTCGGCATTTCATTGGCGCTCGACATCATCTTTTCTTTTCTCGGAATCACCTTTCACTTTTCTCAGAATCAACTTTGCTTTTCTCATCATCGACCTTCCAGTAAACTATCAGTGAAAGATAAACAACATATCACTTTGCCAAAGTGCCAAATGATCAAGTACCCTAGTGTATACTCATAACTCAACCATTTCCTTAGTCTTCTTGTTATCCTATTCTTAAAATCTTCATCAATGAATAGATATGGTACTTAAACATACATCAATAGTCCCAACAGTTAAGGTTTGACATCAATGACAAAATAAGAATTGTCTACATTATAGCAATCTTTCCAACAGTATGCCCATTAATCTTGCATGTAGGATAATTTTTGTCCATGTAGGTTTCCTTCTTTGGCTATTCTTTTTTTGACTTACATTCATATGCCTTATGTCCTTTCTTGTTAAGTTTATAAAAGAATCCTATGAATTAAGGTGTAGATTTAGGAATACCTTTCATTTTGCCTCTGCACATATTTGTTGTGTGACCTTGCTTTCCACAGTGTTTGCATGTAAGCTTTCTTGGTCTTGGATTTTCTTAAACATTCTTTGGATTGGATTGATTTGATGATTATCCATTTTTAGTAAAGCCTAGACCGTTGTTGTTGTTGACTCTTCATTTTCCTTCTAGAAAATCATCCATTCTTTTATTGCTTTCTTCATCCTTTCTGATAACTTCATTATATTGTTGTTGAATTCTAACCTCACTCTTTAGTTTTTAATTTTCTTCTCTTAGTTCACCGATAATCTATATTCTCTCAATGAGTTCAACATTTATTCTGTTTGCTTCTTGACTCATGAGAATGATTTGATTTGTGAGCTCATGGTGATGCTCTGCATGCCTTTGTATTTCTAACTCATTTTCTTGTAGTTTCTCTGTAATCTTCCTCCTGTCATCAGTAGCTTGTGTTCTTTTTGTTTCATCTTGTCTAGCAAAACTCATCACATCAATCATTCTAACCTCTGGGTCTCTTGACCGATTTGCAACATCTTTATTCTCTCTGTTAGATGTTGATTGATCTCCATTATACTAGTGATGTTCTCTTCTGATGTTTTTGATGCTTTGCTTGCATTTGATCCTGAAGACTCAAAGAAATGTGGAATCTCTTCTTCTTGATAATCTTTTTCATTGCTTCGAGTTGCCATACCTTTCCTTTCATCCAACAACTCTCTCATATTGATTCTAGCTTCTTTATACTGTTCATAGAACATTTTTATCTCAAGATTTTTATTATCTATATTCTTATCAAGTTTGTACTTCTCCATTATATGATCTTTTAACTTAAGCCGTTAAGATTTTCCAAGAAGATACTTAGCTCTGATACCAATTGTTGGTTTTAATGGGAAGTAGTACTGAGAGGGGAGGGGTGAATCAATACCTCTAAAACTTTTTCATGTTCTTTAATCAATTAACCTTAGTAATCAATTGCATATTCATTCCATCTGATCTACACTATCTTTGTGAGAGTTATATAGTTTCATAATAGTAATAAACATTTGAATCATTCATAGAAACATTTATGAACATAATTGACACATAACACAAGATATGATATCGTAGAAAACTCCTATTAGGAAGAAAAAACTGTGGTGGGGATGGCACCCACAAAATTTCACTATCTGTAGAATGGAAGGGGCTGGTTAAGGCTTACAATTTTGATCACTTTTGATGATCTACCCTGTTAGGAGTATCAGTGGAGACCTATTAAAGTCTACTCTATTAAGAGATTTTAGCAACACGGTTAAGTGTGCACTCAGTTAAGAGATTTAATATAGGACTGTTATATCCACCTTACAAGAAGGATTTCTTACACTTTTCTTCACTTGTTAGAATGACAAAAAATTACAAATTGACCTAGTAAGTGCAATCTCCTATTGCTGATACAGATCCTATGTAGTTCACATACAAAATATTATCACCTTAACTGTGATTGAATATTACCTCTGATTATCGGTTTCCTCTATTCTTGATTTTGCTAATAAAATTCTTCTTTCTCTGCTTTGGTTCTTGAAACTCTCAATTCAATCCATATATGTGCTCATTTTGTTCTCCTCTCTCTTCCACACACATTCTAATGAATGATTACTGTTGGAGATTTTCTTCTGTGCAAATTGTTGATTGTATGTTTGTCATTGATGACAACATATAATATACAATAGTGTCATGTAAGAAATTATTAGTACAAATGTTTTGGATCCTTATGTGTTTATTTCCATATTGTAGACATGTTCTAGTTTCTATGTGCATTCATGCAAATTCAGATAAGCAGTTATAGTGGAGTTATGTTAATTTGTTTTGGCAGTTATAGTGTCTGAATATTATCTGTGAAGAGCCGATGTAATTACATTGTTTCTTGAGTTGCACCTATCTTTGGGATATGCGTGTTTGTATTCATGTTTAGATATGAGTTAACGATAATTATGTAAACATGCTAAATGTGTTCTAATAGAAGTGGGATGATTGAGTTAATTTGGTAGAGCCGACTATGAGAAGCAACACGTCTATTCAGTTTGAGTTGTGTGGTTCTAATCAGGTTGCGTTCTTGATTTGGCCAACTAAAGAAGTATTGAAGGGACTCCTAAAGATGACTAAGATCACATCTTTTGAGAAAGATACTAATAGTAGTTCATTTGGTGAATGCTAAGTGTGAATGATAAGAGGAGAGACAGAAAAAGTATAGAATAGAATGTCCATTATTTTGGGATAGTAAAGACATTTCATTCATCAAGAAAAGATCTATGTGAAGAAGAAGTCAAAGCATACAATACACTAGAACTGATCAAGACAAAAAGTCTACTCAAATAGTTCATTTATTAGATATAGTGCATATTTTTTTTACTGAAGGTTGCAGCCTTCATCATTTTAGCAATGAGCTTTTTGGATAGTGAGTCCTCACCCCTAATAGGGTTATTTGTAAAAGAATCCTAACAGGGTCCGACCCTTAACCAGGTCACTGTACTTATTGCATTGTAAAGATCAACTCCTAATAGGGTTGTAAGATCTTCTAACATGGATTATTATACTTGAGTATAGTTCTTTGTGGGTGCTAATTCCTACCGGGGTTTTTACCTATTTGGTTTCCCTGTAACCAAAATTGTTGTGTTCTATCTTGTGTTATCTGAATGTGTTAATTCTTAATGTTATTCTATAATTAATTAGAGAAAAGAATTAAACTAGTCAATAACTGATTCACCTCCCCCCTCTCAATTATCCCTTGGAACTATTCCAACAATTGGTATCAGAGCCAAGTGCCTTGGAGAGAAATCCTAATAGCTTAAGGTATATCAAATGGCGTACTTCAAGAAAGAGAGTCGTAAGTTTCATGGAGAGAACTATCTTGACTGGAATAACAAAATGATAACACATCTTCAATGCATTGGTTTTGAGATCTATGAGATTGCCACTCATGCAATTGACGTTCCCACCTTGAAAGACCTTGTAGAAGAAGACTCTACAATTAAACAAAAAGAAGTATTCACTCAAAATGCAATTGCCAAGGAGGCCCTAATCAGTGCCCTATCTGATAGTGAATTTTCTGAGATCAAGAAGGCAGAAAAAACATATTCAATCTGGAAATACTTACAATATATGTTTGAAGGAGACATCTAAGCAAAGAATGCATGCAGAAAGACATGCAAGAAAAGATACAATAATTTAGAGATGCTACCTGAAGAGAACATCAGAGCCTAAAATCAAAGGATTAATGAAGCAGTATCAGGTATCAGGAACACTGGTGGAGAAATTTCAGAAGATGATATAATGGACAAACTGATGACCACATTGACAATAGATTATGAAAGCAAGATTAACATTTTGAATGAAACCATGCAATTCTCAAAGGACTTAAAAAGAGAAACCCTGATCAGCAAAATATATGCATTTGAGATATCAAGATTAAAGATAGAACCTAAAATGGAAACAACCTTCAAAGCCTCAGTCCATGGTAAGAAATCTTTAAGCAACTCTAATAACGAGAAGGAAGAAGTTGATACTAAACTAGAAGAAATCATTGCTATGATTGCTAAGGAGGAAACAAAAGGTAAAGGAAAATATGAAGGACAACTACCATTCAAATGTTTTTCTTGCAACAAAGATGGCCACTTTGCATCCAAGTTTCCTACAAGAGTCAAGAAGTTCATATCAGATTACAAGCCCAAATACACTAAGGAATGCTATCATGCTGAAGATGGTGTAACTGATGATGATTCAGGAGAAGATGAAATAGGATTTGTTTCCATTAAATACATTGAGAAAATGCTTGGGGAGATGGACATTGAAGATGAAAAAGAAGCAAGTGATACATCAAGAGAGATGACAATATTGGCAAGTTTGATGCTAGAAGCAATGAAGGTGTTTTTATTGGTTAATCTACTAAAAGCAAAGCCTATAGATGTTTTAATCTAAGATTAAAGAAGATCATTGAAAGTACTCATGTAAAGATTGATGAGAAGTTTATGATTCAAGAAAGATACTATGAATGTGCTCCCATGATTGAAGATGAACCCAGACCTATCAGTAAGGACACAATTATTGAATAAATGTTTGACTGTATTGATGTTTCATGCAACAATCCTGAACCAAGTCAAGAAGAATCACAAATTACATATGAGAGTGTCACTCCTAAAAACTCAAAATACACATCCAAATACCACTCTAAGGAAGACATCATTGGAGATCAGAGCGCTAAAGTCTTGACAAGATCCAGAGAAAAAGGATCAACCGTTGATGAAGAGGTATGCTTACTTTCTCAGATTGAACCCTTAAGTGTTGAAGATGCATGCAATGATTCATATTGGAAAAGTTCTATGTAAGAAGAATTAGATCAGATAATCAAGAATGATACATGGGAACTGGTCCCTAGACCTCGTGACAAGAATGTGATTGGAACAAAGTGGATATTTAGGAATAAGATGAATGAAGAAGGTACAGTGGTAAGAAACAAAGTAAGACTGGTATGTAAAGGATATGCGCAGAGAGAAGGAATAGACTACACTAATACATTTTCCCATGTGAGCAGACTGGAAGCTATCAAGTTGTTTTTGGCCTATGAAACATTCAAAAACTTTAAATTATATCAAATGGATGTCAAGTTAGCTTTTCTGAATGGTGACTTGAAGGAAGAGGTTTACATAGAATAGCCTGAAGGGTTTAATCTATCAGACAAACTAGACATGGTATGCAGACTAAAGAAAGCACTTTATGGACTTAAACAGGCCCCAAGAGCATGGTATGAGAGAATTGATGGTTACTTAACAAAGATAGGATTCAGAAAAGGAACAACAGATTGTAACTTATTCATAAGAGAGATAGATGAAGGATTACTACTTGTTGCTATTTTTTAATGACATTATCTTTGGAGGTAATGACAAGCCTAGTGCAAAATTTTCCAAAGAAATGCAAAGTGGGTTTGAAAAGAGCATGATTGGACCTATCAAATATTTTTTGGGGTTGAATGTAAAATAAACAGACAAAGGCATATTTATAAATCAGTTTAGAGTAGTAACTTTTCTTATTTGTGTCTGGCACCCTTTGTCATTGATGTCAAAGGGGGAGTATATAGTAAGGGGGGCATATACTCTCGGGGAGTATATAGTCATGAGAAAAAACACAGTCAGGGAGCTGTAGCAGTGAAGATGAACCCTTGATGAGGATATTGAGAAGATTGTAAAAAGAAAGGAATTAATATTGGATTGATAGTATTTTTAATCATATGTTGCCATCAATGTCAAAGGGGGAGATTGTTGGAGATTTGCTTCTGTGCAAATTATTGATTGTATGTTTGTCATTGATGACAACATATAATATACATCAGTGTCCTATAAGAAATTATCAGTACAGATGTTTTGGAGCCTTGCATGTTGTAGACATGTTCTAGTAGCTATGTGCATTCATGCAGACTCAGATAAGTAGTTACAATGGAGTTATGTTAATCTATTTTGGCAGTTACAGCGTCTGAAGATTATCTGTGAAGAGCCAACATAATTACATTATTTCTTGAGTTGAGCCTATCTTCAGGATTTGTGTGTTTGTATTCATGTTTAGTTATGAGTTTACTATAATTATCTAAAGGTGCTAAATATTTTCTAACAAAATTGGGATGATTGAGTTAATTTGGTAGAGCCGACTATGAGAAGTGACACACCGATTCAGTTTGAGTTGTGTGGTTCTAATCAGGTTGTGTTCTTGATTTGTCTAACTAAAGAAGTATTGAAGGGACTCCTAAAGCTGACTAAGATCACATCTTTTGAGGAATATACTTATCATAGTTCATTTGGTGAATGCTAAGTGTGAATGATAAGAGGAGAGATAAAAAAAGTACATAACAGAATGTCTGTTGTTTTGGGATAGTAAAGATATTTCAATCATCAAGAAAAGATATGTAAAGAAGAAGTGAAAGCATAAAATACACTGGAACTAATCAAGACAACAGGTCTACTCAAATAGTTCATTTATTAGATATAGTGCATATCTATTTTACAGAAGGTTGCAGCCTTCATCATTTTAGCAATGAGATTTTTGGATAGTGAGTCCTCACCCCTAACAGGGTTATTTGTAAAAGACTCCTAACAGGGTCTGAACCTTAACCAGGTCACTGTACTTATTACATTGTAAAGATCAACTCCTAACAGGGCTATAAGATCTTCTAATAGGGATTATTATACTCAAGTATAGTTCTTTGTGTGTGCTAATTCCCACCAAGGTTTTTACCTATTTGGTTTCCCCGTAACCAAAATTGTTGTGTTCTATCTTATGTTATCTGAATGTGTTAATGCTTAATGTTATTCTATAATTAATTGGAGAAAAGAATTAAACTAGCTGATAACTGATTCCCCCCCCTCTCAGTTATCCCTTGGGACTATTCCAAAAATTACATCATCTATTTATAGATGGATTTATTTCATCTAGTTGATGATAAAAAGATTATTAACTCTAAGATCAGGTTTACAACTTGCACCTAGATCTCCTAGTCTATGTGCTTTAAATCAGTTAGACTGATTAAAACACTTACATTAATATTTCTTGTCCCTATAAAAATGGATTTAAAAACAATTAAATATCCTATAAATAGAATACCCTTGCTTTAACTGACGTGGAAGTCAGATCTACTTTTTGCGGGCTGCAACTGACTGTTAGTTCTGCCTTTCAGTCATGCTTGACTGTCCTTCATTTTTTACTGTCAATTGTACTGAATATTTTTCATTGGTCTGCACTGTAACTTTTATTTCAGGTTCCATTTTAACTTTCTACATTATTTTTTTTGATTTACACACTACCTTGTGTCATCAATTCATTCTATACTTAGTCATTTTTGGTGATCTGTCAATCTAATTTTTGGTTTGCCCTTTACTGTCTTTCGGTGTAAGCATACCAAAAGTGTTGTTTGAATACTAATGAAAAATTAATGTCATCATTCTCTACCATAAAGTACATTTGAATTGTGAGCCCAAGTATGTATACTTGAAATGGGACAACAATATTTGTGCACTAAGTCTCTCAAATAGTCATATCACTTAAGTTGCAGGAAGGAAAAATATATGAAAGAGACTTACACTATTGCTGCAAGAAAGTAAACACACAAAACTAATTAATGAAATTAATGCTAACAACTGAAAGCTCAACTCAAACCTATTCTATCAACCCAAAGAACTCACTATAATTATCCTTGCAAGTGTTGTAGGAACATACATTAGTTATAATGTTGTAGGAGGAAACAATAAATTCTACTTAAAATGTTGTAAATGTTGAAAGAAACTCTAACCTAGTCTAATCTATTCCACCTTCCAAGTGGGCCCCCTTGGTTGGATTCTTCTATCTACTAACACAAAATATAACTCAAAATCAATCCTTTATTATATTTCTAGAAAAACTATTTACATCATAGTGAAAACAATGCACGAAAACTAGAAAGAGTAACTTTGTTGTTCGAATAAAACAATAGTATATTATCCAACTAAATAAAATATAAAAATCATATCCCTTTATATAGGGGATTGATGTTTATTCAAAGCATAAAGATAAGTTCTGACTCATTCACCTCATAGAGAAAGAAGAATGTAAGAACCCACTATGGAACATCATAAAGACAGGATAATCACTTCAACGGAGTATTGACTGCAAAGAAAATATAGCATAGATATGTTCCTATATTCCCTGAAATGATCATTCCTTCAATTTAGCAGGCATGTTTTGTGATGTTATAATAGTTCTCCTCATCACAACTGAGACTCTATTGTTTCCTCATCAATGATGTTGATCCACTTTCAAGCCGCTCCTCTTTCCTAGAAAGTTAGTAGCATATGTGGATATATTCATGTCAACTATTCAACTCAATCCAAATGTTAGAACACACATTCAAATAATTATATGAAATACTATGATAGATATATATTGTTTAGCAAAATATGTCACTACTATCTACCCATAGACTTTGGTGGTCTTGACTATACATATAGCATGATCACAAGTTAAAATACTTAAAAGTTTCACAAGTGTTTTGGAAATGTCTTAAAACAGAGTATAAAATCAACATAAAATAGAGACAAATTATTGCCTCATTAGTGGGATGCTAGTTTCCATGTTAATACAGGGATGGGGAGTTGTAGTGGAAGAGTGATCTATAGTAGAGGTGGGAGTAGGAATAGATGAATGGTCATTATATAAGTAAGATAAAAAAAACAACTACTTTCATGCTCTCATGTTCGCACAATTAAATTACAACCTTATCATGAAACTTATTCACTAGCTATTTAGGATTATCGACATTAGTTAAACTACCTAGCTAATTTATTTTCCAAATCTTGATTATTTGTATACTTATCAAATCACATTTAGCATTGTTCTTAATATTATCTTTAAAAAAGATTCCATTCTTGTTCATTTGATCTACAATAGGATTTGCATAGGGACTCTTAGGCTACAAGAAAAATAAACCTCAAATACTCAATTTCAAATTGGAAAAAAAGGATATCAATGGTATATCGAATCCAAAAAATAAACCCTAATGTGGTAGCTAAAGGTGAGTAAGATAGGTGAAAAAGATATCATGATTAAAGCCAACAAACCCTAATAGAAAATGATATATCAATGAAGCAAAAAACTAAAAGGAAAATCAAAACTAACGAGTGTCGGAGAATGAATTTATGTTGTACTAGGCACATTTGCATATGTTGCATCAATTAATTGTGACATGTTTGCACATGCATGCCTATCTTTTTTTTTATCAGTGAAAATATTTATTTTGTTAATGTAGTGTAATAAAGTTTTTATATTTATATTGCATACTAAAACAACCCTTCCTGCAAATTATCCTTTTCTCACACCTATTATATACTTATATAAAATTTCCCATCATGGAAAAATGAAATGCTACAACTCCATTCCCCACCCTACATTACCAACCCTCACAAAACCATACAAAAACTGGATACAAAATTTCAAAATGTCATTACTTATGCTTACTAGAAAATGCTAAACATACATACTGTCATGCCCAAATGTTGGGAAAAAACACACCAACAAATTTTTTAAAAGACACATATTACCTACGATAGCACGTGTACATGTCTCAAAGTTTACTACTAGTTTAGGTTTATAGTTATATGTTAAGAAACTTGAACATGTTCGAGGGGCATCATGACTGTCATGACTTGGTCAACCTCCCTCAAGGATAGCTAAAGTCCCTAATCATTTTACTAATAGACGTGGTTCAGAAGAATTCAGTTTAGCTAAGTTGACTATGATTAGTCCACTATGACCATTATGTAATTGACCCTTAATAAAAGTCTTACAACTTCATCCTAGTCATAATCCCAAAATGATTAAGTTCACAACTAAGGTTATAGGAGAAATCAATATTAATTTAATTAATGACAGTATTACTTAGTTAATCACGTTTAAATGATTACTCAAATGATGTATTTAATGTTTCAACCTCATCCATTCAATTTTTAACAATAGTAATATTATTAATGACAATATACTATAGCTCATTTATAAATCTGACCCATTAACTTAGTGAGCAATTTAGTAATTAATGTGATTAAAATCAAGAGATATAATGTTAATTAATATCTCCTAGAATTAAGTAAACCAATAGAATTAACAATTAAATTTTACTTCAATATACAACTAATAACCCTCTTTTAAATATAATAATCTCATATTACTAATTACTCAAATGCTAATATTTTGATAAATATAATATCATTAAACTACCCTTTATTATAATAATATTAATAAAAGAGCATTGATAAAATAGTTTTGAATGAGAAAAATATTAAAGTTAGATTAATAACTCATTAAGTATATGAGTTCTAATAAAAGTCAAATTAATATTCCAAAGAATAATATTAATATCCAAGTAAAATATCCCAAAAGGAAAATAATATTTTTAAGGTCAACAATACCAACTATCCTCCAAATATGATTAAACTTTGGACTGTATTTTATGATGATATTAATAAAATATTACCTAAAACCTAACCTAATCTAACCCTAGAATTCCTTAAGGATTTCAAATTAATTATGTAAAAGTAAACCCTATACCCCTATTATCTTTTAATAATCTCTATGTTTTTTTACATTATATTATTTTATTTCTTTGGGCTGCCGGATAGGGTTTTGGAGGGTTTGTGTTTGAACATGGCAACAAACATGGTGGAGCGAGACATGTTGTGTGAGGGGCAGCATGGGCGAAGCTTGGATTGTAGAGGGACTGCGTAGGAGGGAGAGGGCGAGGGACGACAACCCCCCTATGGTGGGCCACAACCCAATGACCCGCCACAAACTATGGTAGTGCTACAGGAGCAGCTGCCACCGAGGCACGAAGGAGGCTGACCCTCCCCGTGCCTCCCTTTACCTAGGGGAGGGTCATGGGGGTGGGGCTTGGCCCACCCTCGGCTCGCTTCCCAAAAGTTTAAACATAACAATAAAAAAAATGTTTATTTGAAATGTTTAATTAAAACATTTATTACCAATATGACTTCCCTTTTTGCGAGGGTTACATAAATATGAAATTTCATTTATAATATATATATATATATATATATATATATATATATATATAGAGAGAGAGAGAGAGAGAGAGAGAGAGAGAGAGAGAGAGTCTGGTGAAAATTACAGATAAAAGAAATAATCAGTTTATTGATATGTTTTATTATCTTTATATTATAGAAGTAGTTATATCAAAAATCATGAATTGTTATGATTTCATATATATTTATGGTTATTTAAATACAAGGATTAATTTTTCTTTTAATACACAAATCTTTCGAATCATACATATATATTATCTTATGATAATAAATATACATAATTATGTTTTTATATATATTTATTTTCTCTTTTTTTATTAAATACATGATTTCATTTTCTGAACATTTAAATTCTACCATAGTAACATATTGTAGACACCCTAAAATCGACAGACTTGCGACTTGACATTAAAAACACTAATTTTCATCTATTAATTAATGGTTTTTCAAATCATTAATTAATCATCTATTTTCTTCTAAATTCATTTCATCTATTAATTAATGGTTTTTTTAATCATTAATTAATCATCTATTTTCTTCTAAATTCATTTCCTAAATCATTTAATCAAATTCTAAAAATTAATTAAATAATTAATTTTATTTATTTAATTAACCTTAATTGATTAATTACCATTAGTTAATTAATTAAATTCAATTTCCTATAGTTTAAATTAAAATATTTAAACTTACTAATTAAATTCTTCCAATTAAATTAATTTCAATTAAATTAATTTAATTTCATCAATAAAACAATTCTAAATTAAAAATAATTCAATTATCTCACATGTTGAAATCATTAATTAAATAAATGAATTAAATATTCATTTATCTTCAAAGAGATAACTCCAATCAGATCACATGGGTTACTCCACCCATCTCTCCAGTTCACATGGGTAACTCCATCCACCTCTTCAGTTCTAAAAGGTAACTCACAATTAGCTCTTCACTCAACCAAACTATATCTCCTCTTTACCAATTGAAGAGGTGTAGTTTACTGATGGCTTCTCCAGTTCTCGTTGATCTCAACCGTTCATCTCCCTATCTCTAGGATCGATCTCAACCGTTCATATCATCCTCAATTCCTATATAATAAACCCTTCATAACCATTTGAAGGATCCAGGATTTCAAGCTCTCGTGCGCCATTACTCTGTCAGTTTGGTTCTAGCATTCAAGCCATCTTGTGATCACACACACATTTCAATTAGCAAATTATCGACACTTCTCAAGTCATAGACGCTGCCCACACCAATACTGAGCATCAAAAACAACATTTCAGAAGGAGTAGAGAGAGACAATAGAAGCTTCAAGCACTTTGGGGTTTGCATTCATTTGTTTTCCTTTCTTTACTTATACATTTTATTGATTACATTTCAAGTTATTCATTATTGGTAGCGTTGTGTATTTGATTTATATCATTCCAAAATGGTGCTCTAACCCCCACCTTTGGTAAGCTTGGGAACCACAAATTATGAAAGAGGAGGTGTACATTTTGGTGAACCCGATGTGAATCAAACAGCTTGAATATCTCTTGTAGATGACAGACAGAATCAATCAGCCGCGGCCGTATGGTTGCAGACCTAAAAATTCATCTTTTTCTCAATATCTGTGTTATTTTGCAATTGTTGGTATTTTGTGGTAATTGATGAATCATGCTACAATTGGATGGTTTAATACCACAATTGATTGTAGGCTTTCGCATTGTTATTTAGTCATCTTCTATCTCTCTATTTTCTAGCACTTTGCTGCAATTGATTGTATTTGACTGTAGTTACCTATTATTTGTCACAATTGCCTGTACTTTACCGCAATTGACCAATCCGTGCTACAAGCAAAAGGATTCTGCCGCAGAATAGAATTATTTACAACAATTGAACACATTCTGCCGCAATTGAGAGGAGATTGCCGCAATTTCCAAACTGATGCCACAATTGACATAAAAGCCACATTTATGTATGTTTTCTTGGTTTTTGTGTAGGGTTGACTGATAGTGAATGACAAAAAAGGTAATCAAACGCATACTAGGTGCTAGAGCATTAAGAGCTGCAAGAAGGAGAACCATCAACTATCGATCACAACAAAGGGCTATGCTCACAATCGTAGCTAAAGATCAAAGTGAAGCATACACCAGGTACATTGATTCAATCAAGAGATTTGCAAGTAAGTATAAAGTCACCATTAATTTCAACAATCTCAATAATCCCAAAGTTTTCAGATATTCTGCGCCTATTTTGGATTGAAAAGCTTTCATTTCTTGAGATACTAAACACTTTCTTTGATAGGTTTGAATCGAGGAGACAGGATAGAAACACAACCTAAAATTCATTCACTTGTCAATTTGGACTTAAAAATAACAGTGTTTTTCACACATCTTACATCTCACATTTCAGAATTTTGTGCTTAAAATTGACGTGGGGACTAAAATTGAACAAAATACAAAGAATCTCTCAAATTGGTGCATTAAAATTGAACAAGAAATCAACACCTACTTTTTGGGCTTAAAACTGAACACTTGTGCTTGTATGGTGGTGTAGCTTAGTTCACATTTCAAACTTTTGGAGCTTAATCGATTTACTTTGTGTCTTAAGTTTTGGGTGCACTTGCACAATCTGTTAGATTAGAAACCTTTATACTTTTAGAAATTCTTATCCAGGGATTGCACTTCTTCCTCAGAGGATGACCTTAAACCAGTAATCCTTTTGATCGGTATATAAACAAGGCACGAACCAAAGTTCCATCTTATCTAGCCAAGCTCGGGCGAGGTTTGTTGATGATAGTCTGGATCGGGTGAATATCCCTAAGGAGCCAGCATGATCAATTAGGATCTTAAGTGAGTCACACACATACAAACCGATTGGATAGATGCCACAGAGCCTTACTATAACCTTGTTAATTAGAGGCCAACCTGATCTACCTCTGAAAAGATACCTTATTATAGTGCAAGGGGTTGCAGAATTTCCTCCAAGATTCCCAACATATGTGTCCCATGATATTTGTGTAGTGAAAGAGATCTTCACTCCATGACAACAATACCTGGCAATGACAAAAACACAGGCACCTACGTCATGGACCTTCATGTCCTAGTAGTGTGACAATTGTTGTGTGAGCTAATAGACATTCAAGCATTGGGCCTATAACATTGTATTATGAATTCATTGAGCTAGATTAATCTGACTGTTCATTGTTGAGACCTCATGATAACATTGCAACTTGAAAGATTTATAGAACATACACATTGTCAATCTTCATTCTTCAAAACACAGTGTCTATTGTGCTTGTTCTTTAATCAGTTTCCAAAGTGCAAAACAAACATCCAAACTATCAAAATGAGTCAAAAATGTTAAAGTCTAGGGTTGTCAACATCAACTATCTTACAAATCAGAAGCCTTGTTCCAAAAAATCAAAATTGTCAGACAGTGATACCTATCCTCTAGTCTTTTTGAGACTGTTTCCCCTCTACTGCAATTGCCCGCATTTTGCCACAATTGACAGAATTTTGCCATAGTTAACATGTTTATTTCCGCAATCAACTCGTTTATTATAGCAATCGGTGATAAAGTACCACAATCGACCATTCACTTTGCCACAATCGGTGGAGTTGTGCCATAGTTGACCAAAGATATCTTACACCTATTTTGACCTAAAAACCTTGAAAATACTCTCCATTTTGTGTCAAAGACCAGTGTCTATCCCAGAAAAATGTGAAGAACATTGTGTGAATCTCTAAAACTTTAAATTAGATCATCCCTTCTTTGAAAAGCATGATTATTGTCTAAAACATTGTTAGTTCAAAAATTCAGACTCAAAATATCTTGATCTCGTCATCTCAAACATCATCATTATCTCTATTAGTGACTTTGTCCCAGGCAAAGGTTGATAGATCTTTTCTTGTACATCATCAAAAATTTGAGATCAAGATAAATCAACATCTGTCCTTAGAACTACCCTTGTCCAAAACATAACTTGGACTTCCTTAGAAAGGTTATCCTTTTTTGTTTGCTTTATTTCACTTGTTTTAGTTACAAAATCTGGACAACACTATGTCTCAAAAACCTCATGGAGGGCCTTACACAAGGTCAAAGGCTAGAACACAACTTGACAAGTCATATATCAACAGATTCCTCACTTGGGAAATAGAGAGAGAGGATGATCCTTTCATAAATACCAATTTTTCTCTATTCATTGAACAACCCTATGGGTCAGCTTTTTTCTAAAATGTCACAGAAGAAGAGCTTGAGGATATAGAACAAGAGGCTTATTTCGCACAATTAGTTGATGTTTTTGTAGAGAGGAAACCCAAACATTTCTTAGCCATGCTGATAAAGAAGGGATTCAAACTCCCAGCTGAATTCAGTGTGTCGACCATATGGCCCGAAAACCCTCTTGCAAGTCCAAATACTACTCAACCCTCTTAGATACTACCTGTGGTTTTTAAAAATTTCCCACCTTTGATAATACCAACATTGAGACAAACAATACCCAATCAAACCAGTTACACAAACCAAGAAAGCACATCTTCCACTCAAAGCATGACAAGCTCACAACTAAGTGTACCCATGGTCACTAGTATGCCTCCTCCTTTGGTCTCATGGCCTGGCCAATCAAGCTCTTATGCTATGTCTTCCATCCCCCCAAAAAACAACAACTATTCTGAAACTATGTCGCTACTGCAATCAATTCCTACTAGCCTTGGGATCAACACATCATTCCCGCAGGGATCCATCTCTGCAGGTCTGACTGACAGTCAATGCCCACCCAAGACTACACCTTTTCTCATTCAAAAACCAATCCAACCCTAGCTTCAGTTGCCACAAATCCAACCTCAGCAACAACAACCCCAACTTCAGTTGCCACAAATCCAACCCCAACAACAACAACCCGAGCTTCAATTGCCACAAATCCAACCTTAGCAACAGCAACCCCAGCTTTAGCTGTCACAAATCCAACCTCAATAACAACAACCCTAGCTTTAGCAGCAGCAATATCAACCCCAACAATATCAACCATAGTTTAAACAACAACAACATACCCAACCACCATAGAAATCACATCAAAACCCACCTTGGGCCACTCATGTGCCCCCATTTCAAAATCATGTGGTGGGAAATCAATATCAAGTCCCAAGGATGAGGTCCTATGTTCCTACTCAAGGGACCCAGAGGCACAGCCTCATACCTACCACAACACAGAGGTTCAACATCATACATCACCCTCAGTATCAAACAGACATGTTGATCCAATAAATGCAGACCCTTCAAGCCCAAATGATGGATATGAAAAATCAAGGGCACACTAAATCCTATACCACAGAGGATTTATACCCATAACTATTTGATCACTCTCTTCACATGTCTCCATTCCCAACTCACTTCTCGATAGTGAAATTTGACAAATATAGGGGCAATACCAACCCTATTGAACATATCTGAGAGTTTTTTCTAGTTGCATCGAAGTCACACATGCTGAGACATACTTAATGCGACTATTCCCACAAAGCTTAGCCAGACCAGTAATGGAATGGTTCTCACATTTACCACATGGAATTCATTCTTGGGGTGAATTGGCTAAAAATTTCATTGCTCACTTCCATCATAACATCAAGCGCAAGGTCAGTATCAAAGACCTTTCTGATATCAAATAGAAGGATGTAGAGTCTTTTGTGAAGTTCCTACAAAGATGGAGGAATACTACAAATTGAATAATGTATGATGTACCCAAAAAAGACCTAATAGTCATTTTCATTGACAATTTGATTCTAGACATGTCATTAACAATAGAATTGTAGTTAGCTCTGAACTTCACACAACTCATCGAACAAGAAGGTTGTTGTGAGAAGAACTTTGTCAAACGAGGAATCCTTGCAGATCCAACCCAAACAAATACAACAAAAATGTAACGGACAAAGCTAAGTGGTGGAACAAAAAAAAAAAATCACCAATGATGGTGTCATTGATGTGAAGATAGTCAACTACGCACAACCCAAAGTGTCACTGCAAGGCGCACGTATGGTCAACCAACAACCTACGGTGCCCACTCCACAATCATACACTAAAAACCAACCTCCTTCTGTCCAAGTGGCTGCTGTTTCAAACAGTCAGCAACAGACTCAATGCAAACAATGGTTTCAATTCCAGCAGTGAGATTTCACACCATTAGGAGAGTCAATAGAATCAGCTTTGTGAAAACTGATACAATCCAACACTATCACTCTCCCAAAAATCAGGGAATTTGAACACGGTGCAAACAAACCAAGGTGGTACAATGAAATTTACTTCTATGAGTTTCATCAGGTGAAAGGACACAAAACACCTAACTATTACCAACTGAAACACGCTATCCAAGACCTGATTAACATAGGGGTCATCAATGTAACAACTACCCAAACCAAAGGAACAACTAATCATACGATATCCAATGCTACATTTCATGATCACAACAAAGGGAAATCCTCCAGGTCTTGTGGACTGACAAAATAGGTCAACTATACATATGCCAATAGTGATAACATTATCAATTGCCTCAATCCTTCAGATAGCCAAGTGGCTACGATCACTATTAGAGACCAAGGTAACAAATGTGATGTAACCATGCATCATACTAGAGTTGTCTTGTAAGGAGTACCTTCCTCTTCTGCTACACCCGCTGACTCTCAAGCAAACCCAGATCCACAGGCAATCCTGGTGGATAAACTAAAGCACACACCTGCCTAGATCTCCATGTTTTACCTATTACGCATATCTTCGCAACATAAATTGGCACTTGACCAAGACCTTCAGAATGTAGCCGGCCCAAGGGAAATAACACCTAAGAGCTTCCAAATAATGTTTAACCACATAGCTACTAACAAACATGCAACACTCACAGACCGTGATGTGCCGCTGTAGAAACCCTTGCATAATGACCCTTTGCACTTGCTTGTCCAGGTCCACAAAAGTGCTATCTGTAAATTCCTTGTTGATGGTGGGGCTGGATTAAACATTTGTACTCTAAAGTTAATCAAGCAACTAGGATATTCAAAATCCAACATTGATGTTACGAGGAGGATAAATATCAAAGCTTATGACAAAGAGGAAAGATCCTCTAAAGGTATTATCAATCTACCTGTCTGAATTGGTCCAGTTGTCAAGAACACTCGCTTCCAGATCCTAGATCTTGAGCTAGGATACAATATGTTACTAGGGAGACCATGGATACATGAAATGCAAGCTGTACCTTCAACATACCATCAATGCATCAAGTTCCCACACTAGGGAGAAGAAATCATCATAGAGAGAGATCCCAATCCTTTCCAATACTGTAATGCAGTCCAAATCAACACTGATAACCAGGTACCCTCGAACCAAGATGCAAGCATCTCATCCTCTTCAAATTCAAATCCTAAGGATGTCACATGGAAAGTGGGAAAAATATCCATTACCAACAAGGGTTATGGTGAATACAGCTACAAGGAGGCTTTCACTATCACAAACATGCCTTAGAGCCCAAGAACATATGGCATACCACAACTAGTTATTATAATAGAAACTCCAGAGCCTATTTTATTCAAATGTCCACCCACAACCTTTTTTAGATGGGGAGACATTGTAGAAGAAAACCCCTTTGAACAAGATATCAATACATGGGTTTACCAGGATCCACAAGAGACACTTCAACAACCCCTACCCATATCAAACTAAGGAGATGGTTATACAATGCTACAAAGATTTGGGTATGATGGTACAACTGGTCTGGGGGAAAGACAACAAGGCTTAATGGAATTGTCTCTCCCACCAACCTAGAGAAACAAGAGAGGGTTAGGCTATGGGAAACAAATAACTAGCCCTATAATCCAAGACATCCAAGTTGATTGGGAACAAATAGCAGAGCTACATCAGGGGAAAAACTTAGAACATGTCTTGATAAGAAACATACTACAACAGTTGTTGCCCGCTGAAGTGGGAACCTCTCAAACCTGAATAAACCTCAACATAGCCATTGATGATAATGAAGGAAGTGAGACATCTGATGAGCGTTCTGTTGGCACTCTAAAAAATTTGTGAGGAATGGGACACATTAGCATGCATTTGTACTATTTTGCTTTCAAGATGCATGTGGGAACCAGGTGTTTTCTGGGTGGTTTCATAAAATGCATTTTTCCATTGCCTTTCATATGCTTTAGTGGTTTATTCCGAGTCCTAAAGTTGCATGCTCAAATGGGTTTTCATCAGTTCGTTCCTAGGGGGTCTCAAAATCAGAAAATTGCCAAGTGTAGAAATCGCCGAGAAGGGCTACTTTGGGATTGAGTATCATGAAATTTGATAAGTGTTATGAAAATATGAGCCTAAAATCTTTTTGTACACATTGCATACTCTTTATGTGTCAGGTTTCAGGTCCCTGTGATGAGTTTCGACCATGTTTATTCATCCCCTTCTAGAGGTGTTTTCTCAGTTTTGCACTTGTGCACTGGTTCATTTGTTTGCCGGGAGCCCTCTTTGTGAAGCTATATTTGATACCCGGTGAATGGTAAAGAAGAATTAATGATGGATTTGTATTCTAGGCATGTTCCTCTTCTGGCCTATCCATTTTTAGCCCCTGGTGAATCCGTTTCAATACTTTTCAAAGCCAAATCCGTTTGTAGTTTTTACTGTTTTGCTGAAACCCAGAAGTCCAGAAGTTTTAAGGGCTATTTTGACAATGTGAAAAAGACACCTGTGTGATCCGATGACAAATATAATGATTGATTCATGTTGTAGTCATGTTTTACTCTAGTTGTACCAAATCTGGAACCATGGCCAATCCGTTTGACCAAGTTTCCAGGCTCATCCCATTTGCAATTTTCACAAAATATAGTCGGTTCTACAAAGTGTGTTCTCCTGAAAATCCAAATGCCCTACTTTGCCA
>MU226470.1:732880-743245 GCA_018584345.1 Thuja plicata
GATGTAATGTCAATTTGAGTGTACTGAAATAGGTTTTATCAATGAAATATAACTGGAATCTCATTGCAAGTATTCTGATGTCTCTGTGTGTTTTGGGAATTCTTATGAATTGGATTTGTAAGGCAATCCAATTTGTCATTTACAAGGTAGACTGTGAGTTTTTTCCATAAGTTTCCTTCAAGGGGGGAGTAAATGTGGCTGGATAATCTCTGATAATTTAAATAATGCATAGATTTGATGATCATATGTTTGCAGTGAAAATGGTAGTCTATAAGGCAGGGTATTGATTTTAGGTGTTTTTGAATTGATAAAATTTTGTGGACGTTTTCTCAATTTTGACTCTGCACCCCAGGATAAGGCACTGGTTTTACACCAGACTTGCATCTAAATCTTTTCAAATCAATTTTCCCTTTCTGTTGATAAGTTTGTAAGATATATTGAGCATGTGGGTAGGCTTCCCATATTAGAGATTCATCTCAGTTATGAATCCCATTGCAAGACATGTTTGTTCTGTTTTAATCCACTAGTGAATCTGCTTATTGGGTGTTTGTATCAGTTTGCATAAGCAGAGAAGTAAGGTACACCCGCCTGGGTCTATGGAGCCCGAAGAGTAGAAGGTATTTTATGCCTTGTTGAAGTTGGGTTTTGTCTGGTTGAGTCAGTTTGTGAGCTGGTGAAAGATGATATGTTTTGGCCAACAAGGAAAAACACTAACACGTTCTATTGAAACTAACTCCCACAAGTACGAGTGGAGATCCCTTCATGACTCTGAACCATCAATCCTAGACTATTCCCCTCAATTAGCCACCACCATACACCTTGACGACTTGTTTGACCAACTATCCATTGATGACCAACCCTGCATTGAGAAACATGTCATTTACCATTCCTTAGGTGGTGCATCCACATCACAGTCTAGGTTTGTCGGAACCATATTTGTAGTCCCTTTCAACCAAATAGAGTCAAACCAACATGCGGGCCTATGTCTTGTACACCCGAAACTAATAGAGTGGGATCAACAAGGAACGCCTAATATGGATGTCTTCGAGAATGATGAGGCCATCACAAATTTCATGGGACTTAGAGAGGGAATGCCATTGCGAGACCATAAAGCAATTTTCTCCATTGACATCAAGAGATCTACATACTTTTGAGGGGAAGCCTCTCTTTCCAGTCATCAAAACAAATTGAAAAATAAAAAAGAATCATCAGTAAGTGAAAATCAAAAGGTGCTTACTGACACAAAAATGATAAAATGATAAAGCAAGACATATCTTCTAAAGAAAACCTCACCGAGGGGCTAGAAGATGGAAAGAAGGAAATCCTCCCCTTAACAGAGGAAAAGTTGACATTGTTAGCAGAAGAAATAGAGGAATTCAAATTGGGTGATGACAAGAACCCAAAGAACATCTACTTGGTGAAATCACTCACCCCAGAGGAGAGAGAACAGTTCATCAATTTATTCAAGGAAAGAATGATCAATTTCACATGGTCCTACTTAGATATGCCAAGATTAGATCCAGAGCTTGTGTTACATCATCTCCCGTTGCTACCCAATGCTAAACCTGTCAAATAGAAGATAAGAAATATGCATCCCCATGTTGCATTGTTAGTTAAGGAAGAATTGAAAAATCTCCTGGATGCTAAGTTCATAAGACCAATCTCATATGCAGACTGGATATCTAACCTGGTATTAGTTAAAAAACATAGTGGTCAGATATGAATTTGCACAAACTTCAGAGATCTGAACATAGCTTGTCTCAAGGATGACTTTTTGTTACCAAATATTGATATGATAGTAGACCTAACTGCTGCACATCAAATGTTATCACTCATGGATGGCTTTTTAGGGTATAATCAGATAAGGATTGTGCCAGAGGACTAACATAAAACAACTTTCACATGTCCTTGGGGAGCATACTATTGGAATGTAATTCCGTTTGGTCTAAAAAATGTTGAAGCCACGTATCAAAGAGTCATGAAAACTATCTTTCATGATCTCATCCACAAAATAATGGAAGACTATGTTGACGACATACTAGCCAAGTCCATTCTTCACAAGGATCATCTACAAGTATTGGGACCAATCTTTGACAGAATGTAGGAATACAAAGTCTGTTTAAACCCAAAGAAATGTGCATTTGGGGTCACAATAGGGAAGCTATTGGGGTTCATAGTGTCATATAGAGGCATTGAAGTAGACCCAGTGAAAGTCAAAGCAATATTGGACATGCCACCACCATCCAACCTAAGGCAACTAAGGGGTTACAAGGAAGGCTCCAATCAATCAGGTGCTTCATAGCTCAACTAGAAAACAAGTGCCACCCATTCCAACATCTACTGCACAAAGACATCAAATTCATATGGATAGAGCAATGTGAACAAGCATTCCAAATATTCAAGGACTATCTACTCAAGTCTCCTATACTGGTGCCACCAGTCCAAGGTAGAACATTGCTTCTATATATCTCAGCAACAAAATCAACATTAGGTGTACTCTTGGCACAACATGATGACACAGGGAAAGAGAGAGTCATCTACTATCTAAGTAGAACACTGGTTGGATATGAGCTCAACTATATGCTAATTGAAAAATCATGCCTTAGGGTTGTCTTCACTTCCCAGAAGTTGAGGCATTACATGTTGAATCACCAAAAAAAGTTGATAGAACATATTGATCTATTAAAGTACCTCCTAAGCAAAGCAACACTCACTAGACGACTTGCAAAGTGGGTAATGATCTTAAGCGAGTTTGACATTGAATATGTAGATAGAAAATCCATCAAAGGGCAAGTGATTGCAGACCAACTAGCGGAGGCACCTATTCAAGATCACCAACCTATCATTTCTGAATTTCTTGATGAGTCTATCATTACATTACAACTAGCGATCGAGGTATGGAAACTATACTTTGATGGGTCATGCACAAACCTTGGAGTGGGAGTAGGAATAGTGCTTATCACTCTGAATAATGATACAATTCCAATATATTTTTGACTCAACTTCCCTTGCACAAAAAACATAGTGGAATACAAAGCACTGGTCATCAGATTAAAGACAACAATTCAATGGAGAATTAAGAACCCTAAAGTCTAGGGAGATTCACAATTGGTTATTATCCAAGTCAATAATGATTATATGACAAAAGATGAGAAGCTAATACCATACAAAGCACAGATGGAAAGGTTGCGCACTAAGTTCCAATACATTTTCTTTGAGAAAATACCACGAGCTCAAAAAAAAGTGGAAAACATGATGGCTACGATAGCATCACTGATCGATATGCCAGGAAATGAAATATGATTCCATTTTCTAGTGGAGAAAATCATGGTGCCATCACATTAAGCACCAATCACCAAATCAACATGCATCCTTGTTGGTCCTGAAACCCCATCATACCAAGATGTATATGATTACCTCCAAACTAGTGTCTTACCCCCAACTTGTCTAGAAACCAAAAAAATTTCCTCATCTTCCAAACCTCTAGGTATACCATCATCTCAACTACTTTATATTGATGAAGTCTAGACAGAATGCTATTATGATGTCTCACTTCCACAGAATCCCAGAGAGCTATGTACAAGGTACATGAAGGAATTTTTGGGACCCACGGAGGTGGCAACAACTTAGCTAAGAAGATCATCCGCATGGGATACTACTGGCCCACAGTAGAAATATATGCAAATAAATATGTACAACGGTGTAGGCAATGTCAGATTCATGGAGACCTCATCCATGCGCCAGCTCAAGAATTAAATCCTATCACTTCACCATTGCCATTTTCCATGTGGGGATTTGACCTAGTGGGTAAAATTACACCTTCTTCAGTAAATGGACACAAATACATCATAGCAGCAATAAAATACTTCACTAAGTGGGTGGAAGCAATTCCCCTCACTTATATAACTAGAAAGTAGATATCAATGTTCATACTTAACCACATCATCTATCGATACAAGATTCCTCAAACCATCCTGACAGATCATGGTACACCTTTCCAAAACAAAGATGTTGAAGAGCTATGCGAAAAATTCTAAATCAAACAAGGGTTTTCTTCATTTTATTTTCCTTAAGGGAATGGCCAGGCTAAAGCTACAAATAAAACAATTTTGAAAATCTTAAAGAAAATAGTTAAAAAATCAGGGCGAGACTGGAATTTGTAGCTTAGTCCCGCATTATGGGAATATAATAGAACTAGCATGAGAACACCTACATGATCCACTCCTTTCTCCCTAGTATATGGATCAGAGGTGGTCCTACCCCTCGAAGTGTAAATCCCATCCCTGAGGATATCATTAAAGAACATAATTTCAGATGAAGACTATAGAGTGGCAAGGCTCAATGAACTAGAACTACTAGACAAAAGAAGACAATATGAATTCAACCACTTACAAGGCTATCAGAATTTCCTTAGATGGAATTATCACAAGAAGGTGAGGCCACACACATTTGATGTAGGAGACCTTTTCCTCATGTAATATCAAAAGAACCAAGCAGAAAGAGTGAAAATAGGAAAGTTTGAGTCTAACTGGCTAGGACCATATGTCATTGTCAACTCTACCCAGAGTGGGGCATACCAACTGGCACCAAAGGGAGATCAGCTCCCTAGATACATCAATAGAATGCACCTCAAAAGGTTCTACACTTGAGGTCTCAATGGTTAAGGCACCTATCTACATATCCAAAAAATACAAAAAAATCAAAAGATACAAAAATGTTACCTTGGTGAAAACTTGGCAATCAGGCACCTTGTTGACAACAAAAAAATAAAAAACCTCTCTTAGTGAAAACCTAGCAAATAGGTGCCAAGTGTTCGAATACAGCTTCACCATCAATGAACTCCAAGATCACAAGCTTCAGAACACTACAAATGCAAGACTGACTACCCAAAGTTCTATCCAAAAAACACAAACCCCTCTGAGCACCAAACACTTATCCATGGTTAGTAATGGTCCACCAGACTAGGGGGCGATTCTAAATCTCCTAAAAAAATCCAAAAAAATATAAAACCCATCAAAATCCTAAAATGATAAAAAAAAATCTTGATAAAATCAATCTTCATCAAAAACAATCAAAAAATTGCAAAAATCCCAAGCAATAAAACCAACTTGATTATCAAGAGAACAGAGGGCTATCAAGCCCAGTTAATCAATGTCACAATCATGAGCTTTGCAAATTAGAATTGGGACCATATGACACAGCTTTATCAATCTATCAAATCTATCAACAATCAAACTAGCGACCAAGCCAATCTATCAATTGTCATAATCATGAGCTTTGTGAATCAGCATTGGGCCCATTTGACATAGCTTGATCAGCTGCCAAAATGATCAAATGATATCAATTGTCTTACACAGTGATGGATACACTCAAAACCAGATAGCTCAGTCTTATATGAGTCATATATTACTAAAACCAGACACAATCAAAACAACCCAGCCAATCAAGCCTATCAAAAGAGTCAAGCCAATCAAGAGAATCACACTGAATCAAGGAATAATAAAAAATATTGACTAGGTCAGTTAGTTGGTCAGATGTCAGTCTATATTTTTTTGTTATGTTCTTATGCTACTCTAAGATCCACCAAGTGAGGAGAGTAGCTATGATGGATCATTACTTATTTTCTTTGATTTCTGTATGTTGAATGTTCACTTCAATTTCAGGGTCATGATGATGTAGAATAAATGTGGTAGCTATTGTCACTTATCTGGTAGCCACACAGTTCCATGATATGATCTTAACCCTAGGAAATAATTGGGCATTCCTTCTCTGTTATCTTCTTGTTCATTTATCAAAATAGAATCAAGAGCTCACAGTGCTATTCAGGCAGACTCTGGGTGTGTTGGAGTTCTATCTTGATTTCTATGGTCTTTTCATTTTTGCAATCAAGAGCTCACGATGCTATTGAGATATACTCTGGGTGTGTAGGAGTTCTATTTTGTTTTCTTTGGTCTTTTCTTTGTGATATCAAGAGTTCACGGTGTTATCCAAATGGACTCTAGATGCATAGGAGTTCTATTTTGGTTTCCTTTTTTGGTTTATACAGAGGGAAAAGTGGTATCTAGATGGTCAATATATGGGTGCTTTTGGATCTCTTTCTTTTCAAATAGGGAACATAGCTGGACCCAGATGGTCAATATTTGGGTGCACTATGTTCTCTTTCTATTCAGTCTCTCTACTCCTTCTGGATATCAAGAGGTCATGGTGGTATCTAGATGGTATGTGATCTAGATGTATTGGACACTATTTGAAATTTCATAAAAAGATGCAATGATGACAAATACTAGAAACAGGGGCAACAACCTGAGACACTCACCCTTTCTACCAATTCATATCTACCAAAACAAGAAAAAATCCTTTCTATCATTCCATACCTATCAAATCAATCCAAGAGAGCTTATTTCCAAACTAAATTCCTTCTAACTAACACATGCATTACTCAAATATTTTGCGTATAATAGATTGCATTCATTCCATTTAAGTGCATCAGAAAAATTAAAAAAACATAGCAACTGCATACATGATAAATCATAAATCACATGTATCCATAAACATCTCATATAAACAAACATTTCATTTTCACCATCTTGCATAAAAATGTTAGTATCATAGGAAAAGCATATCATACAAGAGTTTTCATAATAGAATCACATTGCATAAAGCATTTTCAACATCTAAACATAATCATGTAGAAACCAAGCAAATAGCAAGTAAATCAATAGTTGCATCTCATATAATCCAAATATCTGAGTATAATGAACGGTCGCAAGTCTAAACACAAAGAGGTAATCAACATAAATCAATAAATATCAGTGTGTCAAGATACAATAATGGATAAGCCTCAACGTTTATCAAATGAGAATCACTACAAAAATGGTACATGATACAAACGAGTACAAGCATAACATCAACATGTGCTACCCCCACCCTCGCCACTAGGTGGATGAGGGGGTGGCATTCCAGATGTAAGTCTCTATGAAGAGCTAGGAGAACAAAAACCACTGGTCTATGACCTCTATTCCCTACTGGATCTCTATGAGGCTGTGTAGCTAGGAACCCTCTACTCTGTAGGAACTACACCCTCATAAGGGCACCTCTAATAGTCAATATCTCTCTGAGCATCACACCCAGATCTATAGTATCGGTCTAGAACATCCTGATGTGAGGAATCTTGTACACTATCAATGAATGCTCAAAGCTCTACTCGATCCTAGTGCTCTCTAGCCTCTACCAAAGTCATCCTAGCCTTGGCTGTTGTAACCCTAGCCTCCAAAGCAGTGGCACATGCATCAATAGAAGCAAGTCTAGTCTGTAAATCAGAAACATGCTGCTTGAGTCTCTCCAGATCAGAAGGATCTACATCCATCCCTCCCAGGGCCACATCCATGTCCCCCTCCTCATCTTTGTCACCTAATCCCTGATCTCCCCTCCCCCTCACCACCCAAGAATCATTCTCACTCTCAGAGCTCTCACCAATACTGCTACCTATATTGCTACTATCGGTGGAGGAGCTTGAACATGAACTCTCTACATCCAAGGCATCAATGTCTATATCACCTATCTCAATATCTACATCCTCCGCAATCACCCTCTCCTCCACCCTAAGGGAAAAAATTACACTAGTACGCCAATGTACTCTCCGCACTAACTGAGGTACCTCCTCCTCCATCACCTCCTCATCCTCCAAAACACCCCTCAATCCAACTCTCTGACTACCCCTTATCCTAACCCCACCACCAGCACCCCCAGGACCAGGATCATCTCCACCATCATCTCCCCTTCCCCAACCCCCATCTTGGCCTCCATCCCTACCTCCATCCCTACCTCCATCTCAGCCTCCAACTCTACCTCTATCTCGACCTCCATCTCTCCCTCTATCTTGATCACCCCTACCTCACCATACCTGTCGGTGCCTCCTCATAATAGTCCTAGCCACAGGACGAGAGACATCTGTAAGTCAAACAGGGCGGGTCTGTGCCCACCAAGCATCATACTATGGAGTAGCGCCTGTAAAAGGATCAAATTCAAATATCAGTACCACATCAAATAAAGCAACCAGTATCATAAAAGAAAATAGACTAAGAGAGCAATAAGGAAACTACACAAAAAACATGGCACAAACATACCTACATCTACAATGGAAGATCACCACATCCATGGAATAGGGAGTAAGCCTACAAAATCAGTCCACATAGCATCAAGTGACACAACACCACCCTAGACCGCAACATCCCTTGACCTACAAGAAAAGCACGCATACGTATCATATAATCCTGCTACTCTAAACTGTCGCAACACCTTGTCGGTGTTGTAAAAATAATCATATGTACATGGTCAGTCATATGACCAATCAGATATCTCCGCTAACAACAAATAGGAAGATGGATATCCTCTCCATCCCACACAGGGCATTGTCTATATGGTCTCCAAATGAAATAGGGCATCATATCTAACTGTTGACACCAATATAACAAATGACCCATGTGGGTCTGAACAATGGCTCCATCATACATGAAGACATAAGTCCTATCTACAGACAGATCATGAGAATCCACGGGATAGAACACAATAATGTGCTCCCATGCCCATATCTGTAGAAGGGTAGCACTAAAACCGAGTGACTTACCATTAAGGTAAGTCACGTAAAACATATGATAGTGCATATGAGTTCACATGCATGGCCCCCATGCATATACAGTATGATCACGGATCATACTTTGCAAAATAGATCCAAAACCCACAGAGAATCCTTGCTGGCATTGATCAGGGCATAAGATGCCACAAATCAAACTACCTAATAAGGTAGACAATCTATCAAGGCCCAAGCCAAATCGGGACCAGGTAAAATCATACAGACTAGACAACCCAAGCTGATCCTGATGCAATCTAAATAACTCTGTCAAGGAAACAATACCAGGTCGAGTGGCATACTCAACAAGCGCACCCTGGATCGGAAGCTACAAAATGTGATAAACATCCTCCAATGTCATAGTAAACTCTCCAGTGGGTAACCAGAAAGTGCATGTCTCCGAATGCCATCACTCTACAAGAGTCAAGATTAGAGCCCTATTGGTCATGATTTCTGGCATGTAACAAACCCAATATAATCCTAACTCTCTAAGAACTGACCTCTCATCCTCAGAGAGATGGAATCTATATAAAGTCTCGCTGGTCTCGACTCTTGGTAGCGCAGAATCCTCCCGATGAACTGCACACAGAAATAAATCAAAAAAATATTAGTATCAGTCATAGAGAGGAGTGTCAGAAATCAGAATAAGCAAAAATGAGACCATGCAACTCCAATAAATAGATAAACAGGCAATTGTGGCAATAAACCCTACAAGTGCGGTACTTTTATGCAATTGAAAAACAAAAAAGGAAAATGCGACAAACAAATGGAAATTGCAACATGCAAAGCCGACAATTGTGGCTCTCTTATCAATTGTGGCTTTTAACCATCAATTGCGGCATTAAAACCGCAATTGTGGAAAAACCACAGACGATTGTGGCAACTTATGCAGAAGGACAGAAAACACAACATTTTCAAAGTAATAAATATAGGAATTAATGACACGCAAATCAAAAAAACTCACCGGACCTCCTGCGCCAGCTGGCCTCTGATATGT
This sequence comes from Thuja plicata, assembly GCA_018584345.1. Taxonomy (NCBI): domain Eukaryota; kingdom Viridiplantae; phylum Streptophyta; class Pinopsida; order Cupressales; family Cupressaceae; genus Thuja; species Thuja plicata. Next base: position 742,507 of record MU226470.1, read on the forward strand.
CTGGACTCGATCGAAAATGTGTGTGACTCCCGATAAGCCTGCCATCTCACAAAAATAAGAGGAAAAATAGAGAAAGCTAAAGACAAACTCACCAAGATTCTGAGAGCTCCAAGAAGGTAATGTGACAAATGAAGGGAAAACTTGGCTACTTATAGGGGTTCCAAGAAACCCTAATTTCTCCAGGATTTTAGAAATTTCTTCCCGGTCCTCGAAATCTTTGAAAATCAATATCATGGGAAATATAACACATTTTTTTAAATCAATCAGCTACCCACATTCAAAAATTATAGATTCAACAAATTAACGCTCAAGTCACAACTTTTTCGCTCAATTTGTTGAGGGGGCATAAATACACCTACTATCGCTGGGGCAAGCTAGGGCAAGATCAAAATCATAGAATCTTTGACACAAAGTGACAAGTCACATTGCATCAAAGAGGGGAAAATGTAGACACCTTAAAATGGACAGACTTGCAACTTGACATCAAAAACACTAATTTTCATCTATTAATTAATGGTTTTTTAAATTGTTAATTAATCATTTATTAATTAATGGTTTTTTTAATCATTAATTAATCATCTATTTTCTTCTAAATTCATTTCCTAAATCATTTAATCAAATTCCCAAAATTAATTAAATAATTAATTTTATTTAATTAATTAACCTTAATTGATTAATTACCATTAATTAATTAATTAAATTCAATTTCCTATAGTTTAAATTAAAATATTTAAACTTA
>MU226470.1:743409-753584 GCA_018584345.1 Thuja plicata
CCCATCTCTCTAGTTCACATGGGTAACTCCATCCACCTCTTCAGTTCTAAAAGGTAACTCACAATTAGCTCTTCAGTCAACCAAACTCTATCTCCTCTTTACCAATTGAAGAGGTGGAGTTTACTGATGGCTTCTCCAGTTCTCGTTGATCTCAATCGTTCATCTCCGTATCTCTGGGATCTATCTCAACCGTTCATATCATCCTCAAATCCTATATAATAAACCCTTCATAACCATTTGAAGGATCCAGGATTTCAAGCTCCCGTGCACCATTACTCCGTCAGTTTAGTTCTACCATTCAAGCCATCTTGCGATCACACACATTTCAATTAGAAAATTCTCGACACTTCTCAAGTCATAGACGCTGCCCACACCAGTACTGAGCAGAAAAAACAACATTTCAGAAGGAGTAGAGAGAGAGAGAGAGAATAGAAGCTTCAAGCACTTTGGGGTTTGCATTCATTTGTTTTCCTTTATTTGCTTGTACATTTTATTGATTGTGTTTCAAGTTATTCGTTATTGGTAGCTTTGTGTATTTGATTTATATCATTACAAAAGTGGTGCTACTAAGCCCCGCCTTTGGAAAGCTTGGGAGCCATGAATCACGAAAGAGGAGGCGTACACATATGCTCATATTTTCATAAATGTAAAAAATAGTCAAAATTGATTACTCTATTAGATTTAAATGAGCATATTTAGTCATGTAATCTTTTCATCTATTTCCTTTTTAGTCATAGTTTTAATTTCTCTAAAATTTAATGCAATTAACATAAGCTAAATACTTTCCTTAGGAACTATACAAAGATAATGAATGAATAATTTTATCACCTTCTTACTATAGTGCAAATTACTTTTCCATAACTTATTACATAACCAAATTTCATAAAATTTGATCAACAGCTAAATAGCTAGGAATAGGATACAAATTTCATTATTATTGCATCCATAAACAATTTCACATAAATCTTTTACAATATTTCTTTACATTTAAATTACAAGCTCCTTGTTTAACATCACAGGCTAGGAATCAAAACTAGCTACAAGGGTAGAAGCAAAAGACCACCAAATGGTATTTCCATTACAAATCCAACAAATCCTTTCATGTGAGGTCCAAATGATACCTGCATAAAAAATATAGGTTGACCATGGAGGCTCACCTCCCAACCTAGGCCTTTACAAGGCCACCCTCAATCTCAGGGATTCAGAACTGAACAATGATACAAATAGTAAAACACAAAACTTACACTACCAACAAACTCAATAGAAAAATTCCTGGTTTAACAAAAAGAAGGTCTCCAAGAGACCTTCTCTGAAATGGGGGAATAGTGGACCATTCAGGAGGAGAAGCCAAACCACAAAATAATGCAAGCAATCCACATATGGATTTGAACAACCAACTTCCTCAAGATACAAATACCATGGCTTCCAACCATCAAACTTCTCCTTATGACCCCTTGGTACCCTCAGGCTTTCTTGGCATCATGGGGAAAAAAATGATGACATTATTTTTCCATTAGTATACTCAGAGAAAAACACAGACAAAAAGCATTACCGATAGACAAAAAGCATCACCAATGAACCACAAGTAGTACCAGTGAATTGCAAGCACACCTGACAGGACAAAGAATTTTGAGAAAAATTCCAAGTATAAATGTGACAAGCTTCACTAGCGACCACAAGTATCACCGGCAAACACAAGCATTATCAGTGACACAAGTTTTAGAACTAACCCAACAGAAACAAAAAAGGCATACCCGACGACATGTTCAAAGAAAAGAACACCGACGACCAAGAACACTGACCATCAGAACCGACAAACAGATCAAAAACCCGCAAATTGTGGATCTGAGTTTTACACGACGATTAAAGCAATGTAATTCTATTTATAGAGTTTTATTTTGTTTTAAAACATATTAGATGGTCATGCAAGCTTTATGTAAATGCTTTAAAGCATCCTAATGAATCTAAAGCATATCTAACTATAGATCAAGATCAAGTTGTATATCTTGAATCTAGAGTTAACTTGCGAATGCATGAATCAAGAATTGAACCTAAGCTAGTATAAATAGATGTTCATACTCAATTATACATACATGAATTATTTGTAATTGATAGCCACGAAGAGAATCTAAGCAGCAGAAGGCAGAATTCATGCAAAAGATTAGAAATATAATACATCACTTATAAAGAACACACAGAGGCTACCGACGAGCAGATAAAGGTAATACTCAATCATGGAAGGATGATTAACAGTATTTTTGGAGCTTTATAGGATCTTTTATCAGAAATTGAAGATTGCATTTATCATCAGATCAAAGACCTATGTAGTTACATTCTAACAAGTGCATCACATCTAAAATCCTTTTGTAGAAGGTGGACTTAACCATCCTTTGTAAATCTCTTAACAGAGTGCACACTTAACAGTGTTGTTAAAAGCTTAAAATGAAATAGATCTTAATAGGTCTCTACTGTAATACTCCTAACAGGGTAGGTCATCAAAAGTTACCAAAATTGTAAGCCTTAACCGGCTCTTCTTATCTATAGATAGTGAAGTTTTGTGGGTAACAATCCCCACCGCAATTTTTACTTCCTTAACAGGAGTTTTCTGTGATATCATATCTTGTGTCATGTGTTATCTATTTCCTTTAATGTTTCTATTATTGTTACATATCAAAATAATGTATGATATGATTTCATATGCATATAGAAAGATGAATAGTTAGATAAGATAAATTACAAACTGATGACTAAGGGTTAATGGGCTAACCAAGAAAAGTTTCAGAGGTACTGATTCACCCCTCCCCTCTTAGTACATGATCTAAATATAATTCAAACAATTGGTATCAGAGCTAAGTCTCTCTCTTGAAAAGCTTAAATACTTGAGAGCAAAGATCAGAGCAATGGACAAGTTTAGACTGGACATGACTATTGAGAATGAGAAGTTACAGATGAAAATAAACTATGAGCAATATAAGGAGGCAAAGATAAAGCTAAGAAAACTTCTTGATGAAAGACATATTATGGCAACCGAGCTAAATGAGAAAGACTACAAAGAAATGGAAATACAAGAGTACTTTGATATAGTAGAATCATCATTGAGAAAAGCTTCAAACACATCAGTTTAAGAAATTACAAGTATGCAAGAGATCAATCTACATTTGACAGATCAAATCAAGATGCTGCAAATTGGCCAAGAAACTCAAATGGTAAAAATGATTGATTTTATGAATGATGCAAGAAAAGCTGAAAATGAAATAACACTTGCCATTGATGATAGGAGAAAAAATACAGAGAAACTACAAGAGAAAGAATCAGAAATTTTGAGACTCACTGAGCATCACCACGAGGTTACCAATCAGATTGTTGTTATGAGCCAAGAAGAAAATAGATTAAATACAAAACTCGTTGAAAGAATACAGATCATTGGTGAGTTGGGAGAAGAGAATGAAAAATTGAAGCATGAAATTAGAGTTCAGATTCAACACAATGAACTGATCAAAAAGGCTGAGGATAGCAACAAATGGATGGATGGTTTTCTTGATGGACAAAGAAGAGTCAACAACTACACAGGATTAGGGTACAATGAGAATGGAGAATCCTCTAATCAATCTGATAAGAGGAATGCTTTCACAACCCCAAGATCCAACAAGCTATCATGCAATCATTGTGGAAAACCAGGCCACACCTCAGACATCTGCAAAGGCAAAATGAAAGGTATTTCTCAAGCACAATCTACTTTTATTGGTAATTGTTATAAATGTCAAAAGAAAGGACACAAGGCACATGCGTGCAGGTCCAAAGTGATAAATCCAAAGAGAAAAACCTACATGGACAAATATTGTCCTACATGCAAGATGAATGGGTATACACATAAGGAATGGTGGAAAAAGAATAACAAAGCATGGACTCCAAAGGAGAATAATAAAAGCTACAAACTAGCAAGAAAAGGTAACTCATATGTTTGGGACTATAACACATGGGTAAATTGTACATAATATGGAAGGTATGGTCATATTGCTGCCAACTATATGAGAAAATGGACCAGAAGGTCAAGAGGATGGTCCAATCTTGGTATGGCATGTTTGCACTATCATAAAGTTGGACATGTGATAAAAGATTGAAAAGACCGATTGACAGACACAAATACTCGTCCCAATGGAAATACCATTGAAGACATCAAAAGAATGAGAAACAAGATGTGGGTAAAGGCCACAAACACTGAAGGTGCTAGTACAAGCAATACAAATGGTGGCACCCCATCCACTGGATCTGGTGACATCACTTCATCTAACTAGATTGCACAAGTAAGTATGGAACTACATTATCACAAGTTTTATTATGCATCACTTCCATTACACATAGTTCATATTGTTATATAGGCATGAATAAAGATGCAATATATTGTTACTTGATTATATACTATAAAGCAACCATCGGTTAATGGGCACAATCTGCATCGGTGAACACACACAGAAAAGACATGCAATACTTACCAGAATGTATTGGTCATTACATAAATTGTGTATAATCCAACGAGTATCAGTATACACTAAATCTAAAAAATCTGTTGTTGCAATATCACCGATGATCATCGGTAAAGTCTCCAACACTGCTAAGCTACCCCAATGCTTTGCAAAGACACTGGAGGAGTAATGAATATATTTACCGATGGAGGCAGTCTTCATAAACTGATGAAGTTGGTAAGCATCAATGACAACTTAGGGCACCAAAAAGTATAAAATTCTGACGGGTAAGCTCATTTTTGCACCCATGATTTTTGAGCAAAGTAGAGCAGAGAAGAGCAATTTTGAGAAAGTTTGAGAAGTGACCCAGTAGAAGTCATTCACTAAGCATATAGATTCGAAGGAGATCACAGACATTTAGTAAGTTCATTCACTCACCAATAAGCACTATTTTCATTTATGGAAAAGCCATAAAATCTCAAAAATGATGACATCGACATCTAGGGTAGAGAAACTTAAGGACGAGAAGAATAAACTATTTAACCTTATTAAAAGAGGGGCATGTGCTGAACCAAATTACAAGTTACATCCTGAGATTGCCTCTCAACCAGATGATTCAGGAGCATTCTCCTGAATCCCAGCTAGGGTTTTATTGGTCGAGGACGTTAGGTCCTATATACACTGCAAGATCTTGGAGATAGGAGATCTAGACCTAGACATCGCCTATAAGGCACTTTGTGATGATGGTGGCAAGCTCAAAGAAGAGCATAAACACTTAGAAGTGAAAGGTCTAACAAATGCACTTCATTTCCCAAAGGTTTTTAAAACAGAATGGATTAAGATTATTCTAAGCAGAGTACATGATAACACTTTGTGGTTGAACAAACCAAAGGCTATAATGAAAGATGTTATACATGCAGTAACAAGTTATCCAACAACCGACAAACCTCAGGCTCACAAACATCCACCTCTTGCAGAAGTGGAAAGGTTAACTGGTGCAAAATAGACAAAAGGGCACTGAAAGTAAACACTATCACCGACGTAGATCTAAAATTTGGTGCTTGCGTAGTTGGATATAAGATATTTCAAGCTAGTAGAATGAACAGTATCTCTAGCACAGCAATGAGCACAGCCTACAAGATCATCAAACAGGGGAAGAAGATGGATCTGGCAGAGATCCTATTGCATCAATTTGAGGAGAACATGTGCACCATAAGGTCTTCATGGATGAACACATGTAATTTTGGTTCCCTCATATTATGTATATTCTTCTACTTCGAAGAGTACTTTCCTTTAATTGGAAAAATAACATGGGACACAAGCATACCCATTACCATGCAGATTAGTGAATTCATTGAAACACTAGGCACAGATTTTGACAATGTTATGCATGAGTACTTTAAGGCAATTAAGGATATGCTACAAGCAAGGAGTAGAATTGCTGAAAGTCTAATTGAGGAATACAAAGATGACATTTGTTTTATGGTGGATACTAACTTCACCTACATTCAAGCAGTAATTCCTAGGAAATCATGGCTTGAAAAGATTGATTATGAAACTAAAACTGGAACAACAATATAATGCATTAAGGCATTACTAAATGAACCTGTTGACAACAAACTACTAAGATTTGGCACATATGAGGAAGCCAAATAGAAAATTAATTCAACACTTGTCGTCAAGAAGGCTATAAAGAAGTCTAAGAGAATGGTGAAAAACATAAAGAAGAACTTGAACATATCCTCTAATGGAGAAGAGGAAGAATAGAGTAAGGAGGAAGAACAAGGTAAGGAGGAAGAAACTGAGGAACAGCTTCCCATCGGTGAAATAGCAGAACAACAAGAATCAAAGGAAGAGAAATCTGATTCACCACCTCCTCCTCCAACCAAAAAGTCTAGAACAAGAAGCCAAATGGCTAAGGAAACTAGTCCTTCACCTATGGTAAAAGGGAAGGTGTACAAGAGGAAACCTGCACCTACAAAGGTTAAACCACCACCCAAGGCACCTGCAAAGAGGAGAAAGTATGTTCAAATAGATGAAGAATTAGAAGATACAGCAATGGATGAACCTAACACTGTCATACTAGCAAAGGAAAGGGCAAAGGTTACATCAATGTCTGATAACATTGATGGCATATGTAAATCTATTTATAAAGCTACATCTATTAGACATCCAAAAATTAAGAAATGGTTACAATGGAATACAGTAGACCAAGATAAGATAGAAGATGCACTAAATGCAAAAATGTGCAAACACTATTATGTTCCTATGCAATACCATTCACAAGATGTTCCCCAAGAACTGTTAAATAAGATTTCTTCTAGATTCACTTATGCACTTCATGAAGAGAAAAGGATTAGAGAAAGAGTATTGGTTTCTCTTATGCCTGAATCCTCAAAAGAAGAAATCAAGGAAGTCATGGAGAAATACACATAAATTCTCACCAAAGATGAGAGCTTACAAATTTATTCAACAAAAACTCATTGAGCTGGAAGAAGACACTCACAAAATATGGAGTGATATATTAAATCCTAATGAAGAGGGTAGTCCTGAAAGGGAAACTATCAAAACCATAGGTCACTTAACAGCTGAGTTGGAAAGTGAAGAGGTACAAATCACAGGCCAAAAACAAATTGATATTATAGATGAGGAATGACCAATAGATGGTAAAGATGATCAAGTACTGGATAGCCCCATCCACATTAACTTGGAGGATGAAGAAGTTGCCAAAGAGGAACTATCAATTAAAGGTAACTTAGATGTGGATATGAATGATGATTCATGGTTAGACAACATTGTCGACACCATTACAGGAAAAGACCCTAAAGCAGATATGCAAAAAGATGAAGATATCACTGCTACAAGGGTTAGTACTGACGAACAAGAGAAGGCTATTGACACTGCAACTATCAATACACCTACAAATATCAATATATTAATAGATGCTATCGATATACAGTCTAGCTAGGATAAATCATCCAAGAAAGATGATGATATACCCAAGGATATGGGTATAGATGAAAATCAAGGTGCATAAAATACTCCAAAGGATACCGACAAAGAAATGAAGGATGACACCAATGAGCAGAAAGATACACCAAAGGAACAACAACTAGAAGTAGAGAAAACTACATAGGATACCTCAAAGAAGGTTGAAGAGAAAGAAAAGAATAAGAATGTAAAGAGAAAAGAGGAATTAAAACAAAAGGAAGACTCATCTGTTGAAACACCCAAGGAACGTGAGGAGATGTCTTCACAAAACCGGTCGGTGATTACAGAACGGGTACAAAAGGATACCTCAACCTCTATACACTCACCAACTAAGTCTACACAATCTCAAGCCTTGCAAATGGTGTTACATCAATTTGCCACTGCCAACCAGCCAAAGAAGAAGAAGAAGAAAATAGTAAAGAAGGACATATTGGCTGTCACACTTGATGAGATCATTGAAGTTCCAAATTGGGACATTACCACTTTGGAAAGAGACAAACTTTAAGAGTTTGGAGTGCTCTATCAAAGGAAAGCCATAAAAAAGAAAATGATCAAAGAATATAGAGAAAACATGGCACTTGAAAAGGCTAAGGAGATACTCCAACAACTGGTTCCTAAAGTGAAAATTGATTAAAATACTTCAGTTAAGGAATAGATTGTTGTTCTTACCGACGCTATTAAAGAACAAGGGATAGAGGCAGATCAAGCAATGGAAGAGCAAGCAGAAAAGAAATATCAATTCAAGTTAATTGATAAGATAAGCCAAGAAGTGGTAGTGAACAAGGTCAAGCTCTCTGAACTTAGTGATGAACTAGAGCCAATGATTGCTGAGGAAATAACCTTAGTTCAAAAGATGTGCACACTTGACAAATTTGCAAAGGAGAACAATGAAAAGCTTGCAGAAATTGATGCAAATGTCACTAAAAGTGCACAAAGCCTAACCTCACATGCCGATAGTGTAAAGGCACATCATGACACAGTCATTGAGGCAAATAGGCTAAGGCAAAAAATATGGGATGCTGAAACCCAATTCAGAGGTGAGATTACAGAACTCCAAGCACATACCTTACCAAATCTCACTATACTTCAGCAACATATTTCAGAAGCTAGAAATCTAATAGCAACCCCGGAGATGTCTGTAGTAGACAACATCTATGATATTCATGTAAGGATTTCACTAGAGCACATGGCTCTAGAAATGCTGAAGGAGAAATGGGAGAAAATAATGGAGGAAGTCAAGTACTCACATTCCCACCTTTTTGAAAAGTTGTAAGTACCTTTGTCCTTAGAATCAAAAAAAGAGGAAAGGAAATGTATATAGCTATGTACAATACAAATATCTGGACAATACATATATCAGAAAAAGAAACAAAAAGATAAAGGATATGTATATATATACTTACACTTACCGGCACATACATAGGGGGAGTCATTCAAATGACTAAGGTAGAAGTATACACAGGTGTACATACTAATACACTCGGTATGTTGCACATATCATATTTTTGATACTAATGTCAAAGGGGGAGATTGATGACATTATTTTTCCATTAGTATACTCAGAGAAAAACACAGACAGAAAGAATTACCAAGAGACAACAAGCATCACCGGCGAACCACAAGCAGTACCGATGAGATGCAAGCATACCCGACAGGACAAAGAATTTTGAGAAAATGCCAAGTATAAATGTGACAAGCTTCACCGGTGACCACAAGCATCACCGGTGAACACAAGCATTACCAGTGACACAAGTTTCAAAACTAACCTGACAAGAACAGAAAAGGCATACCCGATGACATGTTCAAAGAAAGGAACACCGACGACCAAGAACACTGACCATCAGAACCGACAGACAGATCAAGAACCCTCAAATTGTGGATCTGAGTTTTACATGATAATTAAAGCAATGTAATTCTATTTATAGAGTTTTATTTTGTTTTAAAATATATTAGATGGTCATGAAAGCTTCATGTAAATGCTTTAAAGCATCCTGACGGATCTAAAGCATATCTAACTACAGATCAAGATCAAGTTGTATATCTTGAATCTAGAGTTAACTTGCAAATGTATGAATCAAGAATTGAACCTAAGCTAGTATAAATAGATGTTCATACTCAATTGTACATACATGAATTCTTTTTAATTGATAGCCACAAAGAGCATCTAAGGAGAAGAAGGTAGAATTCATTCAAAAGATCAGAAATAGAATTCATCAGTTATCAAGAACACACAGAGGCCACCGACGAGCAGATAAAGGTAATACTCAATCATGGAAGGATGATTAACAGTATTTTTGGAGCTTTATAGGATCTATTATCACCAATTGAAGATTTCATTTATCATTAGATCAAAGACCTATGTAGTTGCATTCTAACAAGTGCATCACATCTAAAATCCTTTTGTAGAAGGTGGAATTAACCATCCTTTGTAAATCTCTTAATAGAGTGCACACTTAACAGTGTTGTTAAAAGCTTCAAACAAAGTAGAACTTAACAGGTCTCTACTGTAATACTCCTAATAGGGTAGGTCATCAAAAGTGACCAAAATTGTAAGCCTTAACCGGCTCTTCTTATCTGCAGATAGTGAATTTTTATGGGTAACAATCCCCACCGCAATTTTTACTTCCTTAACAGGAGTTTTCTGCGATATCATATCTTGTGTCATGTGTTATCTATTTTCATGAATGTTTCTATTATTGTTACATATCAAAAGAATGTATG
>MU226470.1:753634-803396 GCA_018584345.1 Thuja plicata
GAACAGTTAGATAAGATAAATTACAAACTGATGACTAAGGGTTAATGGGCTAACCAAGAAAAGTTTTAGAGGTACTGATTCACCCCTCCCCTCTTAGTACATCATCTCAATATAATTCCAACAAAAAACACCCATGTCTTTCCCTCCACACATGGGATAATCTATACTACAAGGTTACTCTACCCTCCCAAGGGTGAGTGTGTCTTTAAGACTCCCAAAATAAGTATAAGCATAAAAGAAACACAACATAATCATGAATTTAAAGAAACATACATGGAGTAAACAAATACATACAAGAGTCCATTAATGGAGATCTAATATTTTACATGTATAAACAAAATTAAAACTACTCTACTCTAAGAAGCCAACCTGAATCCAAGCTATGGAAAAGAGTGGTGGCTTGTGAAGAGAGTTTCTTTCCAATCCTCTTCCTTCTCCAAATTTCTCGTTATAAACTGAACTTGTCTCTAAAAGTAGAGAGTGGGTGAACAACCCAAGCTCTCACTAAACTCTTCCTTATAAAGGCTTTCTCCAAAAAATACCAAGATATCATTAATGAGGAAGAGACCCTAACCCATCCTATCTCCCACTTGCATCCCTTATACATAAATGGAGTTAAATGCAAACAAGAAAAGAGGGGATGGCTTTTTCTAAAGTTTTCCAAATCTCTAAACTCGTCACTCTTTAAAATGGAGACTTTAGGGATTCATAAATGAGTTTAAAGGCTCTTAATGGGCTGCAAATGACCCCTAATCCCTAAGGTACCAGGTAGGGTAGTTAATTTTAACCCTAGTTACCCTCTGGGAGCCCAAAAGACCCTCCTAAACTCTACCCAAAGTTAACTCACGAATTTCCACTCAAGAAGACACATCTAGAAGCTTCCTAACTCATGGTAATTTTGGGTACTACACTAGGTTTAGGTAAATTTACTAGTCATGCTAGTACATAAGCACTTACATTTGTCAAAATTGACATAACATTTTTAACAAAAGGAATGACTTAATTCACAAAACATTTACTGAATTCAAATACAACCAAACAAGTTACTTTCACAAATAAAATACTAAACAACAAGGTTCATGTCTCCACGTACAAACAAAACCTTAGTAAACACAAAATTCACAGAGGTTCAATTTTGGATCCCTGTTTTTAGAACCATGGTCAAATTTCCTGCACACTCATTGCACACACCAATAGGCCCAATATAACATGATATACATGATAACAAAATATATCATGCACTAACACTTTGTATCAAATAGTAACTCTTTAAAATGTAAACAACATTTGCATTCAATTAAATAAGAATATATGATTTCCCTAAACTGATTTACATCATGATAACATCTTCATACTAATTCAATGTAATACATCATCAAAACTAAATCATAAATTGAAATCTGCACCTCTAATATAAAGTATCACATAGGTTCCCTGATTACATAATTAGGTGATGTATACAAGAAAAGGATTCAATAGATCCATAAAGTAAATACATGTGTCCCAGTAGTCCAACAATAACAAAAATCAGTATCAACTTTAGAGTATAGAAAATAAATGCAATGCTAATCTATGAAAGGTTGGGTAGGTCTTTACATCCACCCCCTCTAGGCATGAAAATCCTCTTGGATTTTATCAAAGAGGTGGGGTAACTATGACCTAATCTATGTTGCATCCTCCCATGAAGTTGTAACCTCATCATAAAAATCTCACTGGAGCCTAACCTAGTCCAAATCTCGGCCTTGAAGACTCAATGTCCACTGAACCAATTTACGAATGGACTCTAAAGCTAACTGTCTGTTTGAATCCACTTGCAAGGAATTCCTATCTATCACATGAGACTCATAATATATATACTATTGTAATACTAAAACATGGAACACATCATGGATGCATCATAGGCTAGGTGGCAAGGCTAAATGGTAAGCAACTGGTCCTATGCTCTCAATTATCTCAAAAGGTCCAACAAAACAAGGTGCAATCTTAGAGCCCTTTCCAAAATGGATTGGACTCTTATGTGGCCACACTCTCAAGAAGACCCTATTTCTAGCCAAGTAGGATTGATCTATCATCTTCATATCTACATACTTCTTATGTCTATCCTGAGCCTCTCTGAGGCATTGCCTAATCAAGGTCACATGTTGCTCCATATCTCTGACTAGCTCTAGACCAATGGAAACTCTATCCTCGATCCTATCCCAACTAAGTGGGGTCCTGCATAGTCTACCATAAAGAGCTTGGTAGGGAGGCATACCTAAGGATGTATGGTGCATGTTGTTATAGGCAAACTCCACTAGGTGTGGGTATTCCTTGCATCGAGTCTGATGTTCCATCACATACTTGTGTAGCATGTCTTCTAACACCTGATTGACCCTTTCAGTCTGTCCATCTATCTCAGGGTGCTAGGTTGTATTGAAATTGCTCCTAGTGCCCATAACCACCTAAATTTCTCTCTAAAAGGATGAAGTGAAGAGAGAAATTCTATCTGAGATGATATTATTAGGTACACCATGAAGTCTGACTATATCTTGCAAGAACACCACATGTTCCACCTATGGTGCTGTAAAGGTAGTATGTACGGGTGAAAAGTGAGCCACTTTGGTCAACTTGTACACTATCACCATGATAACATCATGTTAGCAAGATGACATAGGAAGACCAACTATGAAGTCCATAGAAATGGTGTCCCACTTACACACTGGTATCTCATGAGGTTGAAGAAGACCACCTAGGTGACAGTGTTCTGCTTTCACCCTCTGGTATTCTAGGCACCTAGCTACCATCTCAGCAATCTATAAACTCATGTCGAGCCATGTACAAATGTCTCAAATTGGCATGCATCTTCTTAACAATGGGATACACTGCATAAGGGGCTCTATGAGCCTCTAGAATCACAAACTCATGCAATCCTCTAAAACAAGGTATATAGATGTGTCCTCTATGATGTAAGAGTTCATGGGACTCCAATGTATACTTTGAAAACTTCCCCTCAAGGGGTCTCTAAGATTGAATCAGCTCACAAAATTTTGCATATATCTCATCCTCATGTAAGTGATGAAGAATGAAATCTCTCAAATCCCTCCTTGTGGTCATAGAAGAAAATTGATGTCATCTCCTACTCAAGGCATATAAGACTAAATTCTCTTTCCCCTTGATGTAATGGACATCTAAATCATATTCACATAAGAACTCCATCCATCTCCTTTGTTGAGCATTAAGGTTAGACTAAGTGAAGATGTAAAGAAGACTAATGGTCTGAATGAAGCTCAAACCAATTTCCTAAGAGGAAATGTCACCATCTTACTAAGGAATTCTCCACTTCTACAAGCTCAAGATCATGGGTAGGTTAGTTGATCTTGTGAGTCCACCCTGCATAAGAACTGCTCCCAAACCATCCAAAGAAGCATCTGTGAAAACCAAAAATTTTGTTGAAGGATCTTGCATAGAAAGAATGGGTGCAATAGTAAGTTCTCTCTTGAGCTCGTAGAATGCTGTATCACACTTCTCAGTCCACTCAAACTTCTTTCCCTTTCATTGAAGGGAAGTGATGGGGTGTGTCACTTGAGAGAACCCTTCAATGAACTGTCTATAGTAACTGGATAGACCCAAGAAAATTATCACCTCATTCATAGTGGTAGGTACTATCCAATCCATAATGGCATATATCTTTGATAGGTCTACTAAGATCCCATCACCAGATATCACATTCCCCAAATACTTAACCTCAGGTCTGAAAAAAGCACACTTTGAAAAACTGTCGAACAACTGATTGTCTCTTAAGAACTGAAAGACTTATCTCAAGTTCTCTTTGTACTCTTTTTCATCCTCAGAATAGATTATAATATCATCGAGAAACACCAAAATAAAATTTTCAAGGAATGTATGAAATACTTCATTCCTGAGACTCATGAATATAGCTAGAGCATTCATAAGACCGAATGGAACCATAGTGAATTTGTAGTGGCCATATCTAGTGCGGAATGTGGTCTTATGGATATCACTATCCACTATCCTCAAGTGGTGGTATCCCAAATTGAGGTCTATCTTTGAGAATACTCAGGATCTCTATAGTTGATCAAATAGGTCATCAATCCTAGGAAGTGGATACCTATTTTTAATGATTAATTTATTCAAATATCAGTAATCCATAACAACCTAAGAGATCCATCCTTGTTCTTCATGAAGATCACTGGTGCACCCCAAGAAAAAATACTAGGATGAATTTTTCCTTTCTCTAATAGTTCCTCAAGCTCTATCTTGAACTCATTAATCTCATTAGTGGTCATCCTATAAGGTGCTCTGGAAACTGGCTCTGCTCTTGGTGCAAAATCTATATGAAAGTTAACTTCCCTACGAGGAGGAATACCAGGTAGCTATGAAGGAAACACATCTGCATACTCCTACAGTATGGTATGGTCATCAAGTGAGGCCTCCTTCTTTGATTCATCATCTCTATTTCTCATCTTGATAGAATACAATTGGAATACCTTTCACATACATTGCTTAAGATGCATAGAGGAAATAACACAGAGGGATACAAGTCTCAAGACTCATGAGATTACTATAGGAATGCCATCATTATCCATACATTCTATCCTCTTATGATGGAAATCTAACATGGCCTTGTGGGAACCTAGCCAATCCATGCCAAGTACTAGACCATAGGATCTAAGAGGAGTAACTCTGAGACCCTCTATGGTTGTTAAGCCACCAATATGAATCGGCCAATCTCTAACAATCAAGGTAACAAAAACTTGAGCTCCTGAGGCTAACTCAACCTCCCATATAACATCTTTCCTAGCTTCCACTAGCCCACAACACTCCATAATCGATGGAGAAATAAAGGAGTCAATAGCTCCTATATCAAATAAAATAGAAACATCACTACCTCTAATCTTACCTGTGGCATCAATGACAGTGGCTTGATGCTCTGCCTAATGGTTATCCACTGTTGTAAAAACTCTATGGTACTTTCCCATGTCCCCAGCAATGGGTTCTGACATCACTGCATGCTGACTACTAGCTTGGGGACACTCTCTAGATATGTGCTCCATAGCACCACATGTGTAACATAGCCCACATGCCTAAACCTGCACACCCAGAGGTCTAGAGTACTATGAACCTAGAGGTCTAGAGGATCCTCTATACCCACCCCTAGTAGATTCTCAAGTCCATGATGGAGGTGTATAAGGTGCATGTGGTCTCTATTCCTTCATAAGACCCTATGTCTACCACTTCCTAGGCTTAGAGCCCTGCTATACTTATCATGTCCTTTTCCACTAGTTTTTCTACCACTATTGTGGTTGTTGCAGTTGTGGGGTCCTGAATGACCCTGCAGAGTACCTCTGATTCCCCTTCCATGGGGGTCTCTAATTACCTTGGATTGGGGTGTGGGTTACGATTCTGAGACCTATCCCTAGCATCATGTGGACCTCTGACTATCTCCTTGTCTACCAAAGCTCTATCCACTATGAATCGTAAGTCTCCTGGTAGTACCATGTGTACCTTACCTTCTATCACTAGATTCAACCCCTTGATGAACCAGTTGACCTGCATCTTCTCATCCCCCATATACTACACATAAGGGAGGAGATCAAGAAACATTCCCTCATATTGGGCTACTGAGAGTCCCCTTTGCTAGAGATCATTTAATTTGTCTATACAACACTGCCTAAACTATTTGAGAGATACTTGGCTTTGAATTTCTTGAGGAAAGCATCCCAAATAAGGGGTTTAATGACCAAGTATCCCTTAGATTCCTCATGTCTCTACCAAGTGGAGGCTCTATCTCTAAGAAGGTGAATATAAAAATGTTCTCTAAGGTTTCTCTCTTAGGAACGCAACCCAAAGCACCTCTCAAGGCTTAGAAGCCAAGACTCATCCCATGTCCCATATGTACCTCCTAAGAATATAAGTGGCTAGAGCTGCATCAACTCCTTAATCTAATCTCCTATATTTGTGTGCGCTCTCTCAAATGTTTAGGCCTCAATACTAGGTGGAGGCTTTGGTCCCCTAATGGAACCAATATCATGCTCTTCCTTCTCCTCAGAAAATCTAGGAGGTGGAATTCTACTCCATTCCCTAGTTGAGGAACCTAGTCCTTCCCTATCCTATTGTACATTCTACTATGCAACTGGAAGCCTCCTGTCCAGAATGATACCTGCAAGATTTTGTAGTACCAACTATACGTCAACATTTGGGTTAGGAGGAGGTTTGGGAGGAGGATCCTAATTTCCCCTGAGAACCTCTACCTCTGGTCATACCTCCTCACAAACAGTACATTGACGACCTCATCCATGCTTATGATCCTATCATGTAATAGGAGGCATCCTACACAAAAGGACAATGTTTAGTTGTTATGTAGTAAGTTTAGGTTCCAATGTTGCAAACATGGCTTTGATACCAAAATATCATGTCCAAAAGTTGGGCAAAAATAAACCAATGAATTTTTTTTAAAAGACACATGTTACCTACAATAGCATGTGTACATGTCTCAAAGTTGAATACTAGTTTAGGTTTACAATTATATGTTAAGAACCTTGAATAGGTTTGAGGGGCATCATGACAGTCATGACTTGGTCAACCTCCCTCAAGGATAGCTAAAGTTGCTAATCATTTTACTAATAGATGTGGTTCAGCATAATTCAGTTTAACTAAGTTGACTATGATTAGTCCACTATGACCATTACGTAATTGAACCTAAATAAAATTCCTACAACCTCATCCTAGTCGTAATCCCAAAATGATTAAGTTCAAAACTAAGGTTATGGGAGAAATCAATATTAATTTAATTAATGACATTATTTTTTAGTTAATTGCATTTAAATGATTACTCAGATGATGCATTTAATGTTTCAACCTTATTCGTTTGATTTTTAACAATAGTAATATCATTAATGTCAATATACTATAGCTCATTTATAAATTTGACCCATTATCTCAATGAGCAATTTAATAATTAATGTGATTGAAATCAAGAGATATAATGTTAACTAATATCTCCTAGAATTAACTAAACCAATAGAATTAAAAATTAAATTTTATTTCAATATACAACTAATTGTTGGAGGAAATAGTTCAATGTTTACTCTTTACTTAAGTTTACTTAGGTACATTCATTAATTGGGTAGATGGATATCATTGAGTCTAACTTGGACTCCACCTTATCTTAGAGGATATTGTTGAGTTCTATCAAAAATATCCTTCCTCCAAGTTGAGACACTTGTCTCAACCTTGTCCATGTTTCTTATCTTCTCTTGCCTATATAATAAGAGCCTTTGTACCTTTGTAAGCACCCCAATACCTCAATAACTCTTACTTCATTATCTCAATACATTCTTGTGTTTTTTCTCTCTGTTCTGGAGGATGTCTATAGACTAGTTCTTGGGTATAGAATAGTTTATTCCAACATGGTATCAGAGCCTATAGTCTCTCAGCACCTTCTAGCTCTTCTTGAGAGTTATTTTTTTTGTTTTTGTTTTGAAGTCCCTGGTTTCTCTCTGTAGTTGACCAATATTTCTTAGTTGTATTCGAGCTATACTTTTTCTTTGAATTTAGATATGTGTTTGTAATCTATCTTTATGCAAGGTGTCCCATGATTTATCACCTTTGACTAGTGGTTTGGATCTGGATCCTTGAGCAGACATGCAAAAGCTATTATTGTTCATTTTTTTAAACTCTTGGATTGTCTAGTGAGGTGATGACCAATAGAAAATGATATCAATGCCATTTGATATCAACGTTATTTCTCTTGTTCTTTATAGCCCGTTGATTTCATTCTACCAGGGCCACAATGATATCAACGTTATTTCTCTTGTTCTTTATGGGAGCACCATTCTGTTGGCTCCTTTTTTTGCAAGTCATTTACAATCCAAGTAGTACAATGTAGTTTTTATTGTGAATATGAGGATTCTTTGGATCTGGATGGTTCTCATCACTTGGAGCATTCACAAACGGGTTGTAGATCATTATTTACCTATCTTGGGAAGGATTTATGGGCTTTCTAGTCATTCTTTCACCCTCTCTCTACCCCATCAATGGTGATCTCAAAATCGGCCCTCAGATGAGATGAGCTGAGCTATGACCCATGCTCCCTGCATGACCACTGAATACATTTTTCCCTCAACTCAATTTGTCCTAGTCAATAGCACACATGCTGCAGTGTTTGTCAAATGTATTTTGCGCTCGACAACAACTCACCTACCTCACGTACGTATTCACTTTTGACCAACACATTGGAGGCTTATTGTTAGTGGGAGCCACATTAGAGATGTCTAATTCATAGTTCTTAAGTGTGGAATGTAATGTCTATCAACTATTAATCTTGTCAGGTAGCTCATCTTCTAAGTGCTTGGGAATCAATGTTTTGATATCTAAGTTAGTGTATTTTTAGGCCAGAAAGCTTATTTGGCCATTCACGGCTCTATTTTGACCTCCTCAAATGGGAGGATGTTTTTTTGTTTGTGCATCAATATCTCTAGCTCACTTAATAACTAGAGGCCCACAATTTATTTTTTCTGCGATGAATTGGTGGTAGCCGAGTAAAGACCCATGTTCCTTTTGAAAGGGACTTCAGACCGACACTTTCTTCATCTGAGGCACACATTTTCCAAGATAGAGGAGATGATGGAGGTTCAAGACTTAATGGTCATTTCTCTATTCACATGTTGCTAGCACATGTGTGGGCCTATGCATCATGCTTTGTATGGGGATTTTATTTTTTCTTTGTCAGCTCATTGATTTATTCCTGCATTGACCTTATCTTGAGTGTTGGTTGCTTTGCACCTTAACTAGTGTATTTGATCTTGGCTTGTGTAATCTATGATATGTATATCTCTAATTGGGGCCCGAATTAATATATGTTGGATCAAGTGGTTTCTTATCACTTTATTTTTTTGTCAACACAAGCTCTATGTTTGCATTACATATTTAGAGTGACTTAGATAACATATATTTATTTCCCTATAGGGTTCTGTTATGCCCTGCATCCCCATCCCTACGTTTTGTGTGCAAAATGTTGGGTCCCCCTTTTTTTTTTATTTTTGTTTGTCTTTGCTTGCGGCTTTGCCCGTCTTTCCGTGTTGTTTTCTTTCTCTAGGGTTTTCTTCCCCGGTGTGGTGTTTTGTTCATTTGGTTTTCTGCCTCTGGGACTCCGGTCCCGGAGCTCATTGTTCGTTGGGAACCAGACTCCAAACTTCGGGATTCTTTGCCGCGATGTCCGAAAGGTCATCATCGCAAAGGATCCCCAGAGTCCCAGGATCTGGAGGTTTTTCTTGTCCAGAGATTTCCAAAAGGAGGAGGATTACCTTTTTACCGTGGGTATAAATAGAACTTATGTCATTTTCACATTTACCACGATTAAAACTTTCAAGCACTTAGAGCGATCAACACAGCGATTTCAAAGCGATTAATAGAGCATTTGCAGAGAGTTTATGATAATCAACGCTTAACACTTCCAGTCACTTTTAGGCAATTGTGAGTGCTTCGTGGTGGTGATTCTGACCATTTGATGACTAAAGCTGTTGCGGAGCTCCCGCGGTAACTCCTCCCTTTCCTCCGCCTTCTGTGTTCTCAGGTTGGTCTTTCCGTTCTCTCCTCTCTGGTTTTCTTTTGTTTTGTTTTTCTCTGTTTGTCTTGTTTGCTTTGTCATCTGTCCCATCTGGTTTTCTATTTTATGGTTCTGCCACTCGTTGGTGGGTTGGCTCTGCACAGAGGGTTGTCCACCCTCTATGCAAAGGTGGTTGGTATGTAAAATGTGTAAATAAGTGTATATATGCTCTGCCTTGTCTGTTTTTCTGCAGGCGTCCTCCCGAATTGTATATTTATGCATATATGTATATATTTGTATATAGTCTACTCTATATCTTCCTCTATCTCATGTATATATCCTTCGGCCTTAGTGTATATCCTTTCGGGTGGCTCGACAAGCTGGTCGAGTTGCCTATGTTTCTGGTTTCCCACCTATGAGCTCGCTTTGGGGCAAAAAACCACCTATTTGAAACTCGGCTCTTGGCTAGTTTCAAAAAGGTAGTTTTCTCTCTCTTCAATGAAGTTTGTTAGACCCTCATTTATGTCCCATGCTCACAATCAATTCCAGCCAAGTGGCCTTCACTTTTCGCGTGTTCGGACAGTTGGCTCCAACATCATCGCCATAACTTCTATTTAATACCTACCCACGTGGCGCCCACATGGGCTTGATGATTTGCCTTTTGCATGTCTTCGCCAATGGTTACTTCTCCGGGCTTTGGGCCTCTTACTTTCGTCCATCCCGTGTCCTTACCAAGCGTGATAAAATCCCCAGACCCGGATGTTTAGTAACTTCAAGATAACATGATGCTTGTACTTTTTAGGAATTTTGTAAAGGAACTAACTTTTCAGGGAATGTAGACATCACGGTGGTAAGATCTCTAGACCCCAGAGTATTTTCTTGATTATATGTCCTGATAGTCGCTTTGCCTTGCAGGTTCCCGGAGTTCATTTATCAAACATGTCTGAAGCATCCACATCTTCTTCACCCGGAAGTCCAGAGCTTCCTTCCATGACAACTACCAAAGCGGCGGTGAAGTCCAAGATGGAGAGGGCCCTGGAGAAATTTCCCCTGACCATGAAATTCATGCAAGACAATGTTATTATGGGCTCAAAGATTGATTCCAAGGTCAAACTTCTTACCGACACCAGCGTCGGGACATGGCCAGAAATGCAGGCCTTAGTGAAAATCATGTACATCCAGTGATAGGCTAGAGATAAGTTGGAAATCAATGTCGGAGACTCTGGAATCCTCAAGGAAGCTTGTTTTCCATGCTCCATGTAATCTCCAGAGCTTATCCTAACACTGGCCACCAATTACAACTCCACTATTTGAGCTGTTATGCTCGCAGCCATGAAACCAGCCGGATACCCTACTCCTCTGGTATCCCTCGACTCAGACACATTCTGGGCCAGACTGGGAATCCCACAATTTTACAAAACCTCAGTGGTTACAAGGACTGATGCCTTGGCCCAATTCACACAGCTAGAGGATGCCGCTTGAGTATACATGAATACCCATTGGCTCAAGGTCCCAAAGAGGGACCCTAAAAGGATGAAGATAGAAGTTCCCCGCTCTGAGTTTAAAGAGAGAATTCAGATGGGAATAATAGCATTGGCCCGGGTCTTTTGGCAGCCCTCCACTCAAGAGTTTTCTTGATGGATGTACTACTTCCTCCTCGGAATCTCCACCAAAGGAGGATACTTCGACTGGGTAACAATAATCTCCAACCACGTCAACTCCCAGTTCCTTCAACTGGATGGGAGAAAGAAGTTCTATATGAGTTCTTATGTTTTTTGGGCCCTAGCACAGTAGAGGCCCTATGCCCATGGCCTACTCACAGACGGCGTACTCAGAATTGGCCCGGGATAGAAGGCACCGTGGGACCATTTTCCATAAATTCAATGGGAGGCCAGCTTCCCAAGTTTTTGTCGAGTAAATGATGCATTCGTTTACTATCACCTGCTCACACCTACCCGAGATGCAGGATACCGCCTAACCTCAGAGGCAATGAATTTGGTCCATAGTTATGGAGATTATTACATCCAGTTCCAATAGCACACTTACATTAGGGTCCCCGGCTTCTCTGGGAAACCCTACTTATTGCCCAAACATTGTGGGGACAAGATCGTGCTCTTGGAATACTGTAGGAAACTGATGGAGGTGCATGCCCTCTTTGCCCTCAAAAAGATACACAACATCCCATTCTCAATCACCTGTGGGAATTACACATGCAGTCTGGCCGCCACAAAAGAAGCGAACAATGAATTAAAGAGCTACAACTTGCAAGAATTTTACTTGGCACGGAAAAAATTTGATCCGCACGGAAAGATTGCAACGACACTGCCCCAGGCTTCGGAGCCCCATCACACTCACATAGAGGACTTCTGGGTAGATTTCCAAGATGACATGGAGGTGCGGAGCCGGTACTATGTCAGAATGATGGCCGGCATGATGCAAAAGTTGAAGCTCTAGAGGTTCCCGAAGGACTTCTCAGATGTCGCCCCCACTATCGACCCCCAGTACAAGGCCAAGGGGATAGATAAATTGACCCTTCCACCAGTAAATTGGGATGCCCAGGAAGGGCCTACAATTGAGGACTTCACTCAGGAGGTGGTCGAGTGAATTCACACCTATTTTAAGAGGGTGTGTCCTGGAAGTACCCGCCGAGCAGCCCAACCAACACCAAAATTAACTCTGGGGGCTGGGACTTCTTCGCGGAGGATAGACAAGCGAAAAGAAATATATACAACCCCTTCCTTGCAAGAAGTCCCTATACAGGAGCAGATCAAGAAATTAGTGGCAGCCTCCCAATAGATGAGGGAGTAATTAATAACACGGCTGGCCACACCACCACTCATGGCCAGACCAATTTGTCCCTCTTCCTCCCTGTCGCTGGAAGCCCTAATGGTGAAGGCAATGGGGGTGGATCCCATGGAAGCGGTAGCAATAAGAGATGCAGGGCCACCTTTAATTACCCGAAGAAGGAAGAGACCTGGCCAAAAACCAAAGGCAGAGCTGGGGTTGGGTACGTCCCAAGCCCCACAAGTAGAGATCCTCTCTTCCAGTTCCCCAAAGTCAGAGAAGGAAACGGAGCCTGCGGAAGTCCCAGCCAGTCCCCCTCTGCAAGAAGAATTTGATGATGTATTTGTAGCTGGCGAGTTTAGGAACTTGCAGGAGGGCAATAAGAAAATAGAGACAGAGGTCCCCGGAGCATAACAAGAGGCTGCAGAACAAGAAAATATTGAACAAGAGCCTACACAGGAACAAGAGTAGCAGGTAGAAGAAAAAGAGCCAGACCCGGAGATTGTCTCCAGGGTGCAAGCGATACAGGGTCCAGGAGTGGAACAACAAAAATAAGGTGAACAAATGGCATCTGCTGGGGGAATCAAACCTTCAGGAATAACCGTAACCCCAGCCGTGACATTCCAAGGGCCACTCCCGGGAGTGACCTTCGGGCAGGTGATTACAGCGGCCCAAACTTTGAATCTCGGCCCAACACCTCCCCTACTACCAAAAGATATACCGATAGAAGAAGAAGCCTCGACAGTAGAAGAAGAGAAACAAGAATAGCGTGAAGAGGAAACCCCCGAGGAAGCCTACCAAAGTCAAGATGCAGCAGTTGATACAGAGGACAAGGCCAAGGAGATAGAGGTTGCTGAAGAAAATGTTAATACAAAAGACATAGGAGAGGGGGCAGATGAGGTCCATGCCACTGAGGAGCAACAGCCGCAGGGCACCAGGGAAGAACTAAGGGAATAAATTCTTGCATAAAAACCACCCCCACCTCCTTAGTGGCTGGTAGAGAGAAGAAAAAGGAAAGCTCAGTCCGCTCCAGTGATTCCTCTCTCCCTGGCCGAAATGATGGCCCAAGTCCAAGCCCCACCGAAGGCCAAGAAATCCCGAACAGTTCACACTCTCTGAACTAGGCCAGGCAGAGAAATAGTTGTCGTTGTGGCAACACCTCCCCCAAATGCCGATGAAGCAACCGTGGACCCCGGAGACTATAATGTTGCGGAGGTATCACTAGGAAAAAGGGGAAAGTAGGGTGAGGTGGACTTGCTGAAGGAGGCAGCAAGGGCAGTGGAAGCCCGATATGAGAAAGAAGCCCAGAGGCTCAAAGAAGAAAAGGAAAAGAATGCAAACCTTATAGGGTTGCTCACTGAGCTGGCACGACCCATCAATACCGCTCCTCCTGAGGCTTCCACCTCTGAAGATATATCGTAGAGTGACATAGACTCCCTACAAGTAATGAAGAAGAAAGCTCAGGCAGTGGACGAGTGGGTCGCCCTGCAGATAGGAAACACCGAGCGTTTCCTGGTGTCCACCCTCCCAGATTTATACACGGCCCGGCAGGTCATTCACCAGGTGAATATTCTTATTGAACTATGAGAGGGTGATGCCGAGAATTACCAGGCATGGAGGGTGGAGCTAGAAGAGCTCCTTACCCTGGGGGAAGATATTATTTCTAAATCTAAAATTCTGGGGGATGAATCATTTGGTTTTGTGAGAACCCAGCACTCTAGACTTGACCTCACATTGGAGGTAACCAAGCAACTGGTAGGGTCCCTACAAGATAAGGTAAATGCTGTGAAGTATTCTTCTAATTTATACAAGTCTTTTGTGATAAAGACTTCCGGGGCTGACCCCCTTAGCACAGATACATGTACCCCCGAAGATGCAGTTTTGGAGAGTTTTGATGAAATAATGCAGTCCCGATATCAATCCTCGGAGGGGATAGATGGGGCCCAGATGGAAAAGTTAACCTGCATAATACTTAGTGGTCATGATGCGGTGAGAATGGCAGATGAATTTAAAGAAAATGTTTCGGACCTGGGGGAACAAATTGAAGTGGCCAAGCACCGAAGGGCCAACCTGAAAGATATAGATGAAGATGGCATTTCTCGCCTCCTCTAGGCTTTCAATGACAATAAGAAACCTTGAACTTTCTCCGGAGGCCGGAGGAAACTCCAACATTGAGTATTCTTTATTCTTTTGGGGATGTAAGTTCCCATATCTCAGAGTCCCGGATCCAAGATCTTGTATTCTTTCAAGTGATCCGTGTCCCGGTTCCCGAGGCCAACCGGTCACTTTCAGAAGCGGTTAATAAAGGCTGTCAGAGGGTAGTTGGATACATCAAGGAGGCATCAACTTAATGGTTGGTTTCTCACAGAATGGTCTTCTTGAGGTGCCGCTCAGGGGTACACTTGGCATGTTGGAGACAAGGCGCCGCATTTTCCATTTATAAGGCATGTAGCCTCGATCCCCGGGGGACCTACTGTCTTCCTTCTCATTCTTGGCTCTTTTCTCGAGGGCAATTCTTCCACTGTATATTCTTGTCTTATTCTTCTGACATGTCAGACCTATTCCATCTCAAGGTCTTTTGTAGGGTGGTGCAGGTAGTACCAACCCCCAGATATTGTAATTTATTGAAACATGATGTAAAATAGGGTTAGGGTTAGGAAAGAGTTGTATAAATAGCCAGACCGGCCCATTTCTAATTGTTGGCAAAATTGATGATTTTGTTATCCATAACAATAGCAGAGTGATTTTTGATTTTAATTTACAGAGCTCAATGCTCTGTGTTTTGGGTTTTATATAGTCAGATGCTCCCCTGGAGCCACCATTTTGTACCACACACCAGTGCTTGCTAGAAGAGACATTAATGAAGAAGGAAGAATTTTGTGCAATGATGTTGTTGAGATTCCTGCTTCCGAGTTAATGGTATTTCATATTTTATGTTCTTTATGTCTCCTATTCTGATATGTTAAAATAGATTAACCTCTTTTCCTTCGCTACTGATGAAGTTCTGACTGATGGTTATGTATTTCTTCGGTATTTAGTGTAGTATGTCAGAGTATTATTGATTTTATGAATGTTTCAACATGACTATAGTTAGATGAAACATTTCTAACCCTGCAGGATCTTTTTCACTTTATTTGCTAAGTATAGAATGCTAGGGATAACCTTACCTTATTGAATCTCCGGAGAGAACGAGTTGAAGAAACCAGCTATCCCCCTCAAAAACTGTCAACTCTCCCAACCGAGCCCCGCACCATCGTGACCCAACACCCAGGTGCTTAAAGGCTCAGGGAATTTAATTTTCTCGGACAACCTTTGCAGGCGGAGTTGGCTGGTTTCCGCAGAACCCAGTGAAAACTTATGACTATTGGCGGACCCGGTCAGCAAAACCCTGTCAATAGAAACTGGCACTAGAAGGAGGCCATGAGCGCGTCCCCCTCCCAAGATTCCAATTTTACACCTCCTAAGGGCTCCCCGAGTTATAGTTTTAGGAATCAAGCCTTCAACGGGATTGGGTCTTTTTCCCCAGTAAAATTTGAAATAATCCTTAGGTCTGCCCCGAATCTTGGAAAGTTTGTCAAACTTGAGCCCCCTGCTCGAAAGAAACGGACCTCAAAAATCATACCAGCCACTATTGTCTGGGGGTCTAGCATACCTTAGAATACCCGAACTTCTCAGGCAATCCTGGGAACCAATACCCAAATTACCCAACATATAGTTCTCCCAATGGCTGCATATTTTAGAAACACTGGGTCCCCAATGGGCACTTTTTCAGGCACGACCAACGATTTACCCTCTCACCCAGAGAAGATTTGCCCACGATATGAGCACCTAGGCTCATGAACTATAGAAGAACATTTACAGGCATATAAGGATGCCATGAATCGACACCGGATCCAACATGAAGATGTTGTGACTCGGATGTTTCCCTTGTCTTTAGGACAAGGTGAGTTGAACTCATACCTTAACCTGCCTGCCAACTCCATAAACACTTGGCAGGACATGGAGGACACCTTCGTGGCTGCCTTTTGCATGCATATGGACCCATCCTGGTCCCATAACCAGTTCATCTCCATCAGGAAGGAACCCAATGAACCTCTTGCAGCAATCAACCATAGGTTCCAGTGCACCCTGAAATGGTGCATGAGCCCTTTTATCCCATCCCTAGAAGTAACCATACAGACCTATCTTAACGTGATGGACCCTTTCGTTGCCACTCTCCTTTGGAGAACAACCACCGCGGGTGACCAGGACACCTTGGCAAAAGTCTATAACCTAACCTTAGAGTTGTCCCATGGTCTTAACAAATCCCTAGGCGGGATTGGGCAGAGTACACCTTTCAACATGATCCCCGACGAAGCTGCGTATGCCAGGGGATACAACCCCAACCTGGCGATGGGTGCCCCCTCGATGGCGATGAATCCTCTGCCACCTCTGATGGACCAGCAGACCCGATATGTTTACCTGGCTTAGACCCAGATGGTGCCGGGTCTGGAAGCTTTTCCTTAGAATCAGCCACAGTAGGCACAACAGTCTCAGACACAACCATCCAGAGTGCCCTTCTTTCAGTCGCCCATGACTAGAGGATTACAGCCCTCAACTCCGGCTAACGCTGCTGCCTTCCTAGGAAGCCAACAACAACAACAACCGTCACATTATGACACCAACACTCAGTTGACCGCCGAGGTTGAATCCCTCCGGAAAATTTTGTCTACCTTAACTATGGACATGGGCCAACTGAAGGAGGGGTCCTACGCACCCCAGAATTCAAATTCCCAGAGGGGAAACATTTTCACCGGCCAATGAAACAATAATGCCGCAGGAATAAACTTCAACAACGGGCCTAGGCCTAATCAACAGCAATGAAATAATAACGCGAACACCGGAGGCCTGCCTCCGAACCAAAATGGTGCCGAACCATCACATTTCACACCAGTTGTAGACTTCCAGCCCATGACTAATTGGTGTAGATTGCACGATACAGGCTCACATAATGAGGTGAATTGTGCCACCTTAGAGAAGGTCATCATGATCTCCCAACTGGATAGGAAAAAGTCGCATGATGCCACCCCTCCAGAGCCTCCTGTCCAAGAGACAACCCACAGTGCCTTCACCTGTGACACCATCTTCTTCGGAACTTCCAGAGAGGATGAGGAAGAATCTAAATTGTAGGGGTTCTTTGATGAATCTATCCTGCCCTTCGAGGCCAACACCTTTACTAACCCGTAGACTCCATATAATACTCAGAGTCAGGTTGGTAAAGGACCAATTTACATGCTTGTACCCCTATCAAAGACATGCCTCCTCCCTGGAATAACATGACTAATCGACCCGCTCTTCCAAAAGGTCCTAGCTCTAACCAAGAAAAAGATCTCAACAAGGAAAATCACCAGTTCTCGGGAGGAAGATTTGACATTACAAAGGCGTTAGAACAGACCACCACCTCCATGACCTTGATGGAGGTTTTGTTAAATTGTCCCAAGTAGAAGAAGTCTCTCCTGAAGCTCTTAGGGAACCCAAAAGCCGTCAGCCGCCCGCCCAAGATTGTCTCATTTGAAGATGCTAACGCGGTCGTCTTCCAGGGAAACAATGAGGACCCTCCCTTCCTACTAGGCTTAAACATCCAAGGCAAAAATGTACACAATTTCTTAGTAGACTCTGAAACTTTGGGTAACATCATGCCCCTGTCCATTTGTCAGAAGCTCAGATTCCATCCCACCCCATCTAATGGCGTAGTAATCCAGCTAGATAAGACTGTTGTAAAAATGGTAGGGGAATTGAAGAACATCCGGATATAGCTTATCCAGGACCCTAGGATAGCCAGCATCATCGACATCCAAGTGGTGGACATCCCAGAGACTTACGGGATGTTATTAAGCCAGAATTGGTCTAAGTCCTTGAATGGATACTTTTCGACTGACTTCACCCATTTATGGCTTCCATGGGAAGGAGAGTCAAATAAGATCCAGGTTAAAAGTGAACCCTGGATGAAATAGGCCCTTACCGAGGTTGGAAGGATCAATGAGGTCTTTTTCTCTGAGACTTCCCTGGGGGTGTACCGACCCTTTGAAATCTTAACATTTGATTTCATCCCCGGGGAGGATCCCGTAGTGCTGCAGAGGGCCCAGGACTTAGAAGAAAAATTGAGAGTTGAGATCAACTCCCAAGGTGCCACAACCACCCTTGCTACACTCCTATCTGGCACTTGGTACTGAGTACACTACCAGAAACACTCAGAGCTCAAGTGTGGACCATGTCTTTCGATCGCTAACTGGCACCTTGATACCTTCTGGAATAAAAAACATGTAACTGATTCCCCGGAGCCCAGTCTCCCTATGACATGCGCTCCTTTGGTGCCATTTCCTCGTGAATCCCAAATCCAAACACCTCCAGGGAAAAAATTTACTTTCACGATGGTAGTCCGGGAGATAACCCCTAAGTCTCCCAGCAATAATCCAAAGATTACTCCCCCTCACCAGCCCCAGATTACAAATAATGACTTATGGACCCTCAAGTTCGATGGGTCCCAATCCAAACAAGGCTGCGGGGCTGGGGCAGAGTTAATCAACCCGCGAGGGAAGTCCTTCCTCGCGTCCTACAGACTGCAGTTTAACTATATAAAAAATGTTATAGAGTATGAGGCTTTGGTCCTTAGACTCTTATTTGCGCTAAGGAAGGGTGTCACCCGCCTCTGGGCTCTGGGTGATTCAGAGTTGATTGTTAAACAAATCCAGAGTCAATACACATGTCACAACAAAAGGCTGGCCGCATACCACAATCAGGTTTGGAGCCTTATTAAAGATTTTGATGCCTTTGGCATTGACCTCATTCCCTGGTGATGAAACTATGTCCCGGATGCCCTCACCATTTCTGCCAGCACCCTTCAGCCAATGGCCGGCTCACAACTCCAGAGATTTTCAGTTGAGATGGTCTCCACCCCATCCATTCCAGATAATGTCACCCACTTTCAGGTTTTTGAGGATGATCAACATATCCTAGCCTTCATGGCGAATGTTGGCGTCTTTGAAAACCAGATAGTAGAGGAACAAGACCACGACGATACTGGGAAAAGTGATGAGGATGATGGAATCATGGACCTACCTACTAACACCATCCCAAAGGGGATGGTTGCGCTGGAATGAATCTTTGACTTGGACCCTCGGGCTCGTGAGAAGGTGTCATCCTCCTCTAAGGGAGGAAAGTTCAAAAAGGTTAACATCGGCCAACCTAGTGAGGAAAAGATTATTCACATTGGTACCTCTTGTTCCCCTGAAGAAAAGGAGAAGATTCTCATAGTTCTTCGAGAATATATCGACGTAATTATCTGGGGTTATGAAGACTTGAAAACATATGACACATCCATCATGACCCATACTATTCCCCTGAAACTTGATGCTAAGCCCTTTCAGCAGAAGCAAAGGCTAGTCAACCCCCTGATAGAGCCTCTGATTTTTCAGGAGATAGAAAAATTGCTGTCAACTCAGATAATCTTCCCAATCTGGCACACTACGTGGGTTGCCAATTTAGTCCCAGTTAGAAAGAAAAATGGTGAGATCTGCCTTTGCGTGGATTTCTAAAACTTGAACAAGGCCTCTAAGAAAGATAATCACCCTCTCCCTTCATTGGATGAGGTGTTGTAGATAGTGAATGGATCCCAGATGATTTCCTTCTTGGATGGATACTCAGGATATAACTAGGTCATGGTCAAGTACGAAGACAAAGAGAAAACAACGTTTACCACCAAGTGGAGAATGTTTGCATATAGGAGAATGCCCTTTGGTCTCATCAATGCAGGGGCTACATTTTAAAAGGCCATGGACATTGCATTTGAGGGCCTTGTGAATTGGTGCATAATCATCTACATGGATGATTTGACCATCTTTTCCCATGACGGGCGTGACCATCCCGCCCATCTCGCTCAGATCTACGAGAGATGTCGCCGGTATGGAATATCCCTCAACCCCAAGAAGTGCATATTCGGGGTCACCGAGGGGAAGTTTCTCAGGCACATCATCTCTAAGAGGGGTATATCCATAGACCCTGATAGAGTCGAAGCATTGCTAATCTTACAAATGCCTGGCAGCAAGAAAGAGATGTGATCCTTCTTCAGAAAGATCAACTTCGTACGGCGATTTATCACGAGATTCACAGAAATAGTCAAACCACTCAACGAGATGATGAAGAAGGATACCAAGATTGAGTGGAGCCCT
This sequence comes from Thuja plicata, assembly GCA_018584345.1. Lineage (NCBI taxonomy): Eukaryota > Viridiplantae > Streptophyta > Pinopsida > Cupressales > Cupressaceae > Thuja > Thuja plicata. Next base: position 774,173 of record MU226470.1, read on the forward strand.
GAAGCAAAGTGGGCATTTGCTCAGATCAAACAGAAAATAATGGAAGCACCTTTCCTAGCTATCCTGGACTATTCCCTTCCATTTTACATTTACTCCTTTGCTTCGCCACACTCTGCCGCGGCAGTATTGACTCAAAAGGTTGAAGGGGAGGAACGACCGATAGCTTTCATGAGCTCCCCTTTCAAGAACACTGAAGTCTAATATTCACCACTAGAAAAGTAGGCCTTTAATCTAGTTCACGCCGTGAAAAAATTTCAGCATTATATTCTTCGGAGCAAGGTACACGCTATCATTCCGGATCAGGCTATCAAATATCTGCTTATGCAGAGAAAATTGGGTGAAAGATGGGGGAAATGGATGGCCATCCTCCAGGAGTATGAATTAGAAATGCAGCCCATGAAGATAGTCTGGGGCCAGGGACTAAGTTGAGCAATGGCAGAAGAGACTCCCCACATAGAATGTCAAACTTACGTTGTGGAGTCCATTACTCAAGACCCGTGGTATACCTATTTAGTATACTTGTTGCTAAATAATAAATGCCCAGAGGGATTGCCTCCCCACAAACGCCGCACCCTGTAGATGAAAAGTGCTCACTTCATGATCAAAAACTCCACGCTCTATCACAGAAACTATGAGGGAGTGTACCTCCGGTGCATCGAGAGGGACCAAGATGTGAAAATAGTTAACGAATTTCATGGGCAGTTTGGAACCGGGCATGGATCAGCTGATGCCACTACCCATCAGATCCTTCAGGCTAGGTACTATTGGCCCTATATATTCAAGGATGTTTACACTCATGTTAGGAAATGCCACACTTGCCAAACTGTGGTGCATCGTGAGCGCAACCCGGCTATGCCTTTACAACCAGTCTTTGAGGCTAGACCCTTTGCCCAGTGGGCATTTGACTTCATCACGGAAATCAACCCTAATTCATCTGCCAACCATTGATACATCCTCACTGCTACTGATTACTGCACTCGATCGTCTAAGACTATACCTTGCAAAAACAACACGGCAGACGTAGTTATCAAATTTTTGGAAGAAAATATCATCACACAGTTTGGAATGCCCTTTGCCTTGGTATGTGATAATGGTCTAGCATTTTCTTTGGTGTAGTTACTTGAATGGACCTACAATCGGAAGATCACTTTGAAGTTCTCCAGCAACTACTATCCCTAGGGGAATGGCGTTGCTGAATCAACGAACAAAAATCTACTTGAAGTGATCAAACACTTGCTAGAAAAAAATCCCTGGGATTGGCATCAAAAGTTGAAATTCGCCCTCTGGGTAGATTGCATTTGTGTCAAGGCCGCCCTGGGAACATCCCCATTCCATCTAGTTTATGGTCAGAACCCTGTATTCCCAGTTAACTTATAGATCCTAGTTTTAGAGTTTATGCAGGAATTTAGCAACAGGGACAACATCATAGAGGTTTGGCTCTTGAATCTAGTGTGAATGGAAGAATAGCGAGACGTAGCCCTTGAACATTTCGCGCATCATCAAGCAGTGGTAAAATGGTGGTTTGACAAAAGAGCCCAGTACAAGACTTTTCAGATCTCAGATCTGGTCCTGTTGTGGGACAAGGCCCGGAAGAAGAAAGGGAAACATACCAAGTTCCAATGGCTTTGGCTTGGACCATATCTAATCTCAAAAATCTACGGGGAAAATACTTACCGCCTCAACACCTTAACTGGGGAGCCTTTCACATTGCCCGTTAATGGACAGTTTCTCAAGCATTATTTTGAATAAGGTAAGTTTGTCCAAAGTTGTATTATATGTAGAGCCTTCCGCTTGTAAATATTTCTTACGGGTGCCTCGTTGCGAGGTGCCATCTTGTAAATAGCCTTGTCAGCTGTCCTCTGGGACAGTCCTCTTTCGTTGTTTTTGTTTTCATTTTCAATTTTTCTTTCGGTCCTGGCGTTTTGTTCTACCTTGTAGGAATTGGAATGCTTCGCATAAATTCTAGTTTCTGGTACGGTGTCTACGGCATGGTGAACTTTAGAATCTGTCTTTAGCGTTGTGGAATTGGCCCAGTCCCTGGGGTTGTTTTACAAGATGTGGCACATTTTGAGCAATCTCCATCAGGTGTTGTCTCTGGGAGCCTGGAAATCAGTGAACACAAGTAATATAAGGAACAAATAATCGGACACATCAAGGATAGATCGGTTGTACTAATTGATCAACCCAGATCTAAGGCTTCAAGGAATTCTTTCTGGGTCTGGAGTTTTATCCCCTCTTCAAATATCTAAAATGTAGGTGGATAGGTGAAAGAAGTACCACCATTAAAATTAATTGAACTTAAGCTTAATGGTGAAAGGAGTACCGCCTTCCCACCTAGAAGTAAGCAAAATAAAAGGAGGAAAAGCGGGATGAAACTCTGGCCTCTGGGGGAAACAAGTAAATCAATGACTGGTTCGATGTAATCAGTGCCTCTTCTCTACTCCTCCCAGAGGTCATTGGCTTGATTTCTTTTCAAATCACACATGACACCGCTAATGAAGGACTCCGGACTAATTCCAGTGTGGTTGGATTCTCTCAGATGTGTTTCTCTTTTCCTGTCAGACGCTTCGGGAAGCGACCTATTCCAGTTTTGCTAACCAAAGATTCTATAGTTCTCAAATATGCTAAGGCATTTGTCCCAGATAGTCACCATTTTTTATGCCCTGCATCTCCATCCCTACATTTTGTGTGAAAAATGTTGGGTCCCCCTTTTTTTTTCTTTTTGGTTGTCTTTGCTTGCGGCTTTGCCCATCTTTCCCTATTGTTTTCTTTCTCCGAGGTTTTCTTCCCCAGTGTGGTGTTTTGTTCATTTGGTTTTCCACCTCTAGGACTCTGGTCCCGGAGGTTGTTCTTCGTTGGGAGCCAGACTCCGGACTCTAGGATTCTTTCCCACGATGTCTGAAAGGTCATCATCACAAAGGATCCCTGGAGTCCTAGGATCTAGATGTTTTGCTTGTCCAGAGATTGCCAGAAGGAGGAGGATTACCTTTTTACCATGGGTATAAATAGAACTTATGTCATTTTCGCATTTACCGTGATTAAAACTTTCAAGCACTTAGAGCGATCAGCACAGCGATTTCAAAGTGATTAACAGAGCATTTGCAGAGAGTTTATGATAATAAATGCTTAACACTTCCAGTTACTTTTAGGAAATTATGAGTGCTTCATGGTGGTGATTCTGATCGTTTAACGACTAAAGCTATTGCGAAGCTCCTACGGTAACTCCTCCTTTTCCTCCACCTTCTGCATTCTCAGGTTGGTCTTTCTGTTCTCTCCTCTCTGGTTTTCTTTCATTTTGTTTGGTTTTGTTTGTCTTATTTACTTGGTCGACTATTCCGTCTGGTTTTTTATTTTCTGGTTCTGCCGGTCGTTGGTGGATCAGCTCTGCATAGAGGGTTGTCCGCCCTTTGTGCAGAGGTGGTTGGTCTGTAAAATGTGTAAATAAGTGTATATATGCTTTGCCTTGTCTAGTTTTCTACAGGTGTCCTCCCAAGTTGTATATTTATGTATATATGTATATATTTGTATATAGTCTAGTGTATATCTTCCTTTTTCCTATTTATATATCCTTCAACCTTAGTGTATATCCTTCCAGGTGGCTTGACAAGCTGGTCGAGTTGCCTGTGTTTCTGGTTTCCCGCCCATGAGCTCGCTTGGAGGCAGAAAACCACCTGTTTGAAACTCGACACTCGGCCGGTTTCAAACAGGCAATTTTCTCTCTCTCCCATGAAGTTTGTCAGACCCTCATTTATGTCCCATGCTCACAATCAATTCCAGCCAAGTGGCCTTCACTTTTCGCGCGTTCAGACAGTTGGCTCCGCCGTCATCGCCATAACTTCTATTTAATACCTACCCACATGGTGCCCATGTGGGCTTGATGATTTTCCTTTTGCATATCTTCACCAATGGTTACTTCTCCGGGCTTTGGGCCTCTTACTATCGCCCATCCCCTATCCCTACCAAGCATGATAAAATCCCCGGACCCGGATGTTTAGTAACTTCAAGATAACATGATGCTTGTACTTTTTGGGACTTTTGTAAAGGAACTAACTTTTCAGGGAATGCAGACATCACGGTGGTAAGATCTCCAGACCCCAGAGTATTTTCTTGATTATACATTGACCTGATGGTCGCTTTGCCTTGTAGGTTCCCGGAGTTCATTTATCAAACATGTCTGAAGAATCTGCATCTTCTCCGCCCAGAAGTCCAGAGCTTCCTTCCACGACAACTACTAGGGCAGCGGTGAAGTCCAAGATGGAGAGGGCCCTGGAGAAATTGCCCCTGACCATGAAGTTTGTGTAGGATAATGTTATTATGGGCTCAAAGATTGAGTCCAGGGTCAAACTTCTTACTGACACCAGCATCGGGATATGGCCAGAAATGCAGGCCTTAGTAAAAATCATGTACATCCAGCGACAGGCTGGAGATAAGTTGGCAATCAATGTCGGAGACTCCAGAATCCTCAAGGCACCTTGTTTCCCATGCTCCGTGCAATCTCTAGAGCTTATCCTAACACTGGCCACAAATTACAACTCTATTGTTCGGGCTGTTATGCTCGCAGCCACGAAACTAGCCGGATACCCTACTCCTCTGGTATCCCTCGACCCAGACACATTCCGGGCCGGACTAGGAATCCGACAATTCGACAAAGCCTCAGTGGTTACAAGGACTAATGCCTTGGCCCAATTCACACAGTTGGAGGATGCCTCCTGGGTATACATGAATACCCATTGGCTCAAGGTCCCAAAGAGGGACCCTAAAAGGATGAAGATAGAAATTCCCCGCTCTGAGTTTAAAGAGAGCATTCAGATGGGAATAATAGCATTGGCTTGGGTCTTTGGGGAGCCCTCCGCCCAAGAGTTTTCTCGATGGATGTACTAATTCCTCCTCGGCATCTCCACCAAAGGAGGATACTTCAATTGGGCGGAAATAATCTCCAACCACGTCGACTCCCAGTTCCTTCAACTGGACGGGAGAAAGAAGTTCTATATGAGTTCTTATGTTTTTTGAGCCCTAGCACATCAGAGGCCCCACACCCATGGCCTACTCATAGATGGCGTGCTCAGGATTGGCCCGAGACAGAAGGCACCATGGGACCATTTCCCACAAATTCAATGGGAGGCCAGCTTCCCCATTTTTTGCTGAGTAAATAATGCGTTCATTTACTATCACCTACTCACACCTACCTGGGATGCAGGATACCACCTATCCTCAGAGGCGATGAATTTGGTCCATAGTTATGGACATTATTAAATCCAGTTCCAACAGCACACTTACATTAGGGTTGCTGGCTTCTCCAGGAAACCCTACTTGTTGCCCAAACATTGTGGGGACAAGATCGTGCTCTTGGAATACTGCAAGCAACTGATGGAGGTGCATGCCCTCTTTGCCCTCAAAAAGATACCCAAAATCCCATTCCCAATCACCTATGGAAATTACACATGCAGTCTGGCCGCCGCAAAAGAAGCAGACAATGAATTGAAGAGCTACAACTTGCAATAATTTTACTTGACATGGAAAAATTTTGATCCGCATAGAAAGATTGCAACGGTAATGCCCTAGGCTTCAAAGCCCCATCACACTCACATAGAGGACTTCTGGGCAGATTGCCAAGATGACATGGAGGTGCGGAGCTGGCACTATGTTAGGATGATGGTCGGCATGATGCAAACATTGAAGCTCTGGAGGTTCCCAGAGGACTTCTCAGACGTCGCCCCCACTATCGACCCCCAGTACAAGGCCAAGGGGATAGATAAAATGACCCTTCCACCGGTAAATTGGGATGCCCAGGAAGGGCCTACAATTGAGGACTTCACTCGGGAGGTGGTTGAGCGAAATCACACCTTTTTTAAGAGGGTGTGTCCCAGAAGTACCTGCCAAGCAGCCCAACCAGCACCAAAATTAACTCTGTGGGCTGGGACTTCTTCGCGGAGGATGGACAAGGGAAAATAAATGGATACGACCCCTTCCTCACAAAAAGTCCCTATACAGGAGTAGATCAAGCAATCAGTGGCAGCCTCCCTGTAGATGAGGGAGAAATTAATAACACGGGTGGCCACACCACCACTCATAGCCGGACCAATTTGTCCCTCTTCCTCCCCGTCGCTGGCAGCCCTAATGGTGAAGGCAACGGGGGTGGATCCCATGGAAGTGGTAGCAATAAAAGATGTAGGGCCACCTTTAATTACCCAGACAAGGAAGAGACCTGGCCAAAAACCTAAGGCAGAGCCAGGGTTGGGTACGTCCCAAGCCCCACAAGTAGAGATCCTCTCTTCCAGTTCCCTAGTGCTAGAGAAGGAAACGGAGCCTGTGAAAGTCCCAGCCAGTCCCCCTCCGCAAGAAGAATTTGATGATGTATTTGCAGCCGACGAGTTTGGGAACTTGCAGGAGAGAAATAAGCAAATAGAGACAGAGGTCCCTGGAGTAGAACAAGAGGCTGTAGAAAAAGAAAATATTGAACAAGATCCTACACAGGAACAAGAGCAGCAGGTAGAAGAAAAAGAGCCAGACTTGGAGATTGTCTCTGGGGTGCAAGTGATACAGGGTCCGGGAGTGCACCAACAAAAACAAGGTGAAAAAATGGCATCTGCTGGGGGAACCGAACCTTTGGGAATAACCGTAACCCCAGCTACCATGTTCCAAGGGCCACTCCCGGGAGCGACCTTCGGGCAGGTGATTACAGCGGCCCAAACTTTGAATCTCAGCCCAACACCTCCCCTACTGCCAAAATATATACCGATAGAAGAAGAAGCCTTAGCAGTAGAAGAAGAGAAACAAGAATAGCGTGAAGAGGAAATCCTCGAGGAAGCCTACCAAAGTCTAGACACAGCAGTCGATACAGAGGACAAGGCCGAGGAGATAGAGGTTTCTGAAGAAAATGTTATTACAGAAGACATAGGAGAGGGGGCAGATAAGGTCCATGCCACTGAGGAGAAATAGCCGTAGGGCACTGGGGAAGAACTAAGGGAACAAATTCTTGCAGAAAAACCACCCCCACCTCCTCAGTGGCTGGTAGAGAGCAGAAAAAGGAAAGCTCAATCCGCTCCAGTAATTCCTCTCTCCCTAGCCAAAATGATGGCCCATGTCCAAGCCCCGCCGAAGGCCAAGAAAGCCCAGATAGTTCACACTCTCCGAACTAGGCCGGGTGGAGAAACAGTTGCCATTGTGACAACACCTCCCCCAGATGCTGATGAAGCAACCGTAGACCCTGGAGACTATAATGTTACAGAGGTATCACTAGGAAAAAGGGGAAAGCAGGGTGAGGTGGACTTGCTGAAGGAGGAAGCAAGGGCAGTGGAAGCCTACTATGAGAAAGAAGCCCAGAGGCTCAAAGAAGAAAAAGAAAAGAACACAAACCTTATAGGGTTTCTCACTGAGCTAGCATGACCCATCAATGCCGCTCCTTCAGAGGCTTCCACCTCTGAAGATATACCGCAGAGTGACATAGACTCCCTGCAAGTAATGAAGAAGAAAGCTCACGCAGTGGACGAGTGGGTCGCCCTACAGATAGGAAACACCCGGCATTTCCTATTGTCCACCCTCCCAAATTTATACACGGCTTGGTAGGTCATTCACCAGGCGAAGATTCTTATTAAACTATGGGAGGGTGATGCCGAGAATTATCAGGCATGGAGGGTGGAGCTAGAAGAGCTCCTTACCCTGGGGGAAGATATTATTTCTGAATCCAGAATTCTGGGGGATGAATCATTTGGTTTTGTGAGAACCCAGCACTCCAGACTTGACCTCACATTGGAGGTATCAAGAAACTGGTAGGGTCCCTACAAGATAAGGTAAATGTTGTGAAGTATTCTTCCAATTTATACAAGTCTTTTGTGATAAAGACTTCCGGGGCTGATCCCCTTAGCATAGATACATGTACCCCTGAAGATGCATTTTTGGGGAGTTTTGATTAAATAATGCAGTCTCGATATCAATCCCCATAGGGGATAGATGGGGCCCAGATGGTATAGTTAACCCGCATGATACTTAGTGGTCATGATGCGGCAAGAATGGCAGATGAATTTAAAGAAAATGTTCTGGACCTGGGGGAACAAATTGAAGTGGCCAAGCACCGAAGGGCCAGCCTGAAAGATATAGATGAAGATGGCATTTCTCACCTCCTCCAGACTTTCAATGATAATAAGCAACCTTGAACTTTCTCCGGAGGTCGGAGGAAACTCCAACATTGAGTATTCTTTATTCTTTTGGGGACGTAAGTTCCCAGATCCCGGAGTCCTAGATCCAAGATTTTGTATTCTTTCAAGTGATTCATGTCCCGGTCCCCAAGGCTGACCGGTCACTTTCAGAAGTGGTTAATAAAGGCTATCAGAGGGTAGTTGGCTACATCAAGGAGGCATCGACTTAATGGTTGGTTTTTGATAGAATGGTCTTCTCGAGGCACCGCTCAGGGGTACACTTGGCATGTTGGAGACAGGGCACCACATTTTCCATTTATGAGGCATGTAGCCTCGATCCCTGAGGGACCTACTTTCTTCCTTCTCCTTCCTGGCTCTTTTCTCGAGGGTGATTCTTCCGCTGTATATTGTTGTCTTATTCTTCTGACATGTCAGACCTTTTCTGTCTCAAGGTATTTTGTAGGGTGGCACAGGTAGTACCAGCCCCTAGATATTGTATTTTATTGAAACGTGATGTAAAATAGGGTTAGGGTTAGGAAAGAGTTGTATAAATAGCCAGACTGGCCCATTTCCAAGGGTTGGCAAAATTGATGATTTTGTTATCCATAGCAATAGCAGAGTGATTTCTGATTTTAAGTTGCAGAGCTCATTGCTTCATGTTTTGGGTTTTATATAGTCAGATGCTCCCCTGGAGCCACCATTTTTTACCACGCACCAGTGCTTGCTGGAAGAGACATTAATGAAGAAGGAAGAATTTTGTGCAATGATGTTGTTGAGATTCCTGCTTCCGAGTTAATGGTATTTCATGTTTTATGTTCTTTATGTCTCCTACTCTAATATGTTAAAATAGATTAACCTCTTTTCCTTCGCTACTGATGAAGTTCTGACTGATGGTTATGTATTTATTTAGTATTTAGTGTAGTATGTCGGAGTATTATTGATGTTCTGAATGTTTCAACATGACTATAGTTAGATGAAGCATTTCTAACCCTCCAGGATCTTTTTCACTTTATTTGCTAAGTATAGAATTCTAGGGAGAACCTTACCTTATTGAATCTCTAGAGAGAACGAGTTGAAGAAACCAGCTATCCCCCTCGAAAACTGTCACCTCTCCCAACCGAGCCCCGCATCGTCATGACCCGACACCCAGGTGCTTGAAGGCTCAGGGAATTTAATTTCCTCAGACAACCTTTGCAGGTGGAGTTGGCCGGTTTCCCCAGAACCCGGTGATAACTTATGACTGTTGGCGGACCCAGTCAGCAAAACCCCATCAATAGGTTCACATCCATTTAGCTCATGGATTTGATTTGGCAGGTCTCCTCTTTACCAACTTGAGGTGCACTATTTTGCATGGCGTGAATGCTAAGGCTTTGGAATTTATTCTATTTTTGCAGTGGGTAAGACATTTGTTTCTTCATCTGCCATGGCCCTCTTTGTGTCCACTTGTGTGTGGATTTGCATCATTATGGAAATGCTTTTCTTTTTCCTTTGATGGTTCTTTGTGGTTATGGAGGTGGCGCTTAGAGTTACCATAAGACCCAACCACTTGATCAGCTCTTCCTATTCCCTCTCCATTTGAGAGGGGCACTCTTTTCTAACATACGAATATGATGGTCCCATGACGGACAAACCCTTTCCCCCGAGTACATAAGAGGGGTGGGCCATTTTTTTCACCTTTTGGCCCTAATAGGCGCTTTTCTTCACTTGACCCTAACTTGGACATCCAGAGTCTAGTTTTGGAAAATGAAGCATCGTCACAAAGGTGATTTCATGCACTACTCATGGGTGCACTCTTTTTTCAAGTTTTTCTTGAATTTTTTTTCCTTTGTATCACTTGAACATCCTTTCTAACCACTAATTTTTTTAGACACATTATATCTCGTGTCCATCCATGTCTTTTCGGGACTTTTGCACACATGATGTTCCATATTATTGTACTCGCACTAAATTATAAGGTGTCACAGGGGGTTGTGTAGAGCCTTTGTTTTCCAATCATAGCTTTTTCAAAGTGATATTTCATCCACAAAAATAGAAAAATCACTGATATTCTTGCCTCTATTGGAAATAATGGGAAGTATGTACTGAGAGGGGAGGGGTGAATTAGTACCTCTAAAACTTTTATTTAGTTAACCTTTAACCTTATGTAATCAAATCTTTACTTTACCGATCATATCTGTTGTTCTTTCTTTATGCATGTGATATCAATTCATAATTTTAATTGTATGTAGACATTCATATAAACATTTATGAAATTAATTGATACATAAAAAAAGATATGGTAATGTAGAAAACCCCTGCTAGAAGGTAAAAACTACGGTGGGGATGTCACCCACAAAACCTTCACTATCTACAGATTGGAAGGGGTCGGTTAAGGGTTAAAATTTGATCACTTCTAATTATCTACCCTGTTAGGAGTATTATGTGGAGACTGGTTAAGGTCTACTCTATTAATAGCTTTAGCAACACTATTTAGTGTTCACTCGGTTAAGATATTTACAATAGCATTGTTAAATCCACCTTTCTTGAAATGATTTCTTCTATTTGCTACACTTGTTAGAATCTAGACAAAAATAATCATTGACCCGAGTGTATGAAATCTACAATTATTGATTACAAATCCATTAAATTCACATGTACAAAGTATCACCTAATGTGATTGATTAATACCTTTGTTGCTCGATAGCCTTGATTCTTGGTTCTTGATAACCAAATTCATCTTTTTCTGCTCTGCTTCTTGAAACTCTCAGTTTGATCCATGGATGTGCTTGTTGGCTACTTTCATCCTCTCATCATTCAACAATAAATGATTACACATCTATTTATACAATAGATTTGACCTTTTTAGTTTCATGTATTACAAACTTAACTCTATGATCAAAGGCTTACAACTTGACCTTGATCTCCTAGTTTGCATGTTTTTAATCAGTTAGACTAATTAAAACAATTACAATAATGTTTCTTGTCCCTTAAGAAATTTTTTTAAAAACAAATCAAAACTCTAAATATAAAACACAAGTGTTTTATCTGACGTGGAAGTCAGATCCACATTTCTCAGGATATAACTGACTTTCAGTGACTAAGGCTCGGTTTGAACTGAAATTTTGTCTGTCGGGTTCCCCTTCTTTTTTGGGTTTCTCTCTTGTTTGTTCTCTCAGTATGCACTGTATTCTTCTTATCGAGTTCCACTATATCATGTTTGGGTTGCACTGTCAGTTTGTACTGTACAACCGTGTCATCAGGTTTCTCTATGCTTAGTGCTTTCGATAAGAAATGAAACCTGTCTTTTGGTGTAGTGTAACCGATGGTTCAAAAATTGTTTCTCTTTGCATACTAATGGAAAAACTTATGTCATCAATCTCCCCCTTTGACATTAGTATCAAAAACTAGTATGTGCATAATGCTAAAAAGATAATATGTACACCATGTATATTACTTAGTCATTTCATGACTCCCCCTATGCATATGTTAGTATAGTATATTATATGTGTATGTACACTTGTCTTTATACTATTTCTTCATTTTCACCTTGTCTTTTTCTTTTTGTGCTATATGTATGTACATATCATTTCCCCTATTGTACATATCATTTTCCCCCTTTTTTGATAGTAAGATAAAAAGGTTTATACCTATAACTTATCAAAAATATGAGAGTGAGATGTCTTCAATTCCTCCATCATCTTCTCCCATTTCACCTTTAGTTTCTCAAGAGCCGTTTTCTCTAGTGTAATCCTGGAATGCATGTCATAGATGTTGTCTGCTACAAACATCTTGGGGGTGGAAATTAGTTGTCTTATCGAACTTATGTGTTGTTGTAGAAGTGTGAGGTTCAGTAAAAGTTGAGCCTGTAGCTTGGTAACCTCTTCTCTAAATTGTGATTCTACTTCTGATAGTTCTTGCCTTAACCTTTTGATCTCTATTATCTTCTCATAATTCTATTTAATTACATTGTCATCTTTGGTTAGAATTGTAGCACTTGTGCTTAGATCTGAATCTAACTTTGCAATCCTTTCACTATTCTCTTTAGTGGATTTTTCTAAAGTGCATAGCTTCAGTAATAATTGGATCTAATTCATCTTCTAGTTCTGAAAGCTTTACCTTTTTCTCTGCCACTTCTTCAATGATCTTTTTTGTCATTTTGTATTGGAAATTTTGTTGTACTCATTCCTCGATCAGCTTTTTTGCATCCACCTTGTGTGTTGTGATGGCATCAGTGAGAACGGAAAGTTGATCTAGGATAGGTGCATTGTGATCAACATAAATGTCAGGGACTATCTAGTTTAAGATATCCCTTGTGGTCTTCAGTACTAAGGTGTCTCAGTGTTCCTTCTTAAGTTTTTCTTGCAAAGCTTTCCTTTGACAAATTTCTCCATACTCTTGGAGTGATTCAAAATCTAAAGTAGTTGGATCATACTTTGGTATTTCTATGATCTCATCAAGTGTGACCTCTAAGTTATTCTTCTTTTTTTTCTTCTTTTTCTTTTGAGATGCACCTATATGCAGAACCATAGCCATCTTCTATGCTTGGTCTGATGTGTTTCTTAAATGCTTTGGTGGTTTTGTACCTTTTTTCTGCTACTCAACGTTTTCCTATCGGTTGTGTGTGGATGTCTCCTCATCAACCTTTAGTGTATCTACAACATCTTTGGTATCCTTAGGAGTATCTTCAATTTTCTTCTCTCCTTCACCTTTGTCTTTTTGCACTTCATCTATATCTTTTATTAGTGCATCCTTTTCAGTGTGATCACCATCTTTCTGTGTGTGATCTACACTTGTAAGATTTTGATCCCCTCCGATGACATTCTGGTCATCAATTATGTCCTTCTTTTCTCCTTCCCCTGCATCCTCGGGTATGCTTACATCAGGATCACGGGTCTTCTCCTTCTGTGAGATTTTATTGATTGCCTGAATCAATAATGGCATTTAGCATGATATGTTTACTTGTGCAACATCAAAAAATGTATCTTGATCCTTGGGTTGATTAGATGAAATAGTAATATATTCATCAACTTTTACCTCATTTGCAGGATCATCAGTGATGTCAATAACAGTATTATGTGGCCATGTTTCATCAACAATGTCCATATCTTTGTTGGCTTTTGTGTTCACTACTTCTTCATTAAAATCTTCATCAGTAATAAGAATATGTTCAGGGCTCTATTTGGCCTGATCATCTTTACTCTGATGTTTTTCGGTAAGAGCTATTTGAGGCTCGAAACTTGTATCCTTTTTAGGTATATCAATTATCTTTCTCCATTCATCCTCACTCTTCTTGTCTAGCTCAATGAGATTTCCTTGAAGCACTTGGTAGGCTCTTAACTATCGTGAGAACCTTTTGGAATGCTTCTTCATCATTTCTTTAGTTTCTTCCATCTTAGATTCTGGTGGCATGATTGAAACTAGGGCTCTCTCCCTTATTTTTTTTTCTTCTTTTAGTGCATATGACCACCTAGCCAACAATCCATTAAGTAGTTCTTTAGGCATTCTTTCTTTAAACTTTATTTAAACATATTTGAAATTGATCATTACTGTAATGATTGCCTCTTCTAACTTATTCTAGTCCTCGCTGTCCAGAGTTAGCCATTTTCTAATTTTACTGTCATTTACTGTACCCCTATTGATGATTAATTCACATACCTCATCAATTGTTTCGGGTAGTGTATCTTTGATAGATTGTACAGATTCATCCTTCTCTGTGTCCTCTTTGTCTTCCTTAGTTCTTAGGAACTTTCTTCTCTTTGTTGGTATCTTTTTATCAGTAGGAGGCTTTCTTTTATAGGTCCTTACTTGACCTTTCTTGACCGGTGAAGGAGTACTTGCATCCTTTGTTGTCTGACTCCTATTCCTAGATGTAGTAGTAGTCCTTTCCTTCTTTTGGGGTGGGGGTGCATCAGAATCTATTAACTCTGAGTCACTCACCTTGTCTACTTCACTTACGAGTGACTGACCCTCATTTTCTTCTATCTGTTATGTTTCCTCTTCAGTTTTTGATAGTCTTTTCTTCAGAGTCTTAACCATTTTATCTTTCTTCCTATCAATATTTTTCACAACTAAGATCTTTTTGATCCTTTCCTTGGCTTCTTCATAAGTTTCAAACTTAGGTTGTGATTTTTCCAATGGTTCATTTATCAATGCCTCAATAGAATTTTTTGCTTGATCTATGTTGACTTCATAGTCAAGTGGTGCTAGCCATGCTATCCTCGGTACAGCTGGTTTGATTAGGGTGGTATCGGTGTCCACCAAGAAACAAATGTTATTCTAGTATTTCTCCACCAGTTGTTCTGGTATTCTCATTCTCTTTTGTGTTCTCTCTTTGAATCCAGAGAAATACTCATCCATTAATGATTCAAAATTGTCTCCAAGTGATTTGATGAATTCACTTATTTGAACTTTCAATGGTTGGGTAGTTTCCCATTTCACATTACAAATAAATGGGAAGGTTTCTTGGAAGTAGAAAAATATACACATTATAAGTGATCCAAACTTACATGAGTTGGTCTTTGCAGACCTGATTTTCCTCATGTTCTCATCTAATTTTATGAGTAGCAATTCTGATAGGTCCAACTGCAATCCCTTCTTGACAATTTTATGTGCTATATCCACTGCTCATGATGCAATGTTGTTCAACCTGCTAGCCTAAAAGAACTTGTATCCTAAGACACATGATCCAAATTTTAGTTTATTATCATTGATAGTGGATACCTTTAATCCTCTCCCATCCCATGCTTCTCCTGTTTTCTTCTCAATATCAACTCGAGGAGGGTAATTAAGTTCCTTGGGTTTCTTGGTTATGGGATAACTATTAATAGCATGTATAACATCCCTGGTTATCGGTTTAGGCTCATCTAGCTACATCTTTCGGTCGTGCAGTCTACTTAGCACTAATATAATCCATTCGGTTCTGAACTCCTTCGGGAACCATAGGGCATTTGTGAGCCCTTTTACCTCAATTTTCTTATGTTCTTCCTTTATATTCCTATCGTCATTGCAAAGCTTCTTGTAAGCTTTCTCAACTTCCAGTTCTCCTATTTCTGCAATCTTGCAGTGTATGTAAGCTCGCACGTCTTCAACAAGAAAAACTCTAGTTGGTATACTAGAGAATGCACCAGTGTTGTTGGGTTGTGAAGAAACCTCAGGACATATCTTGTAGTGAGGTTATTCACACATGGAATTCTTGATTAGATTGACCTTATTCTTCTTATCATTTTTTATCTTGGAGGTTCTTGAAGTTGATGCCATTATTTCATAATTTAGGGGTTTTTCCTGTAAACAAAAATAGAGTTTTTGGTTATCTTTGTTACTTACTTCAACCTCTGTAGCTATTAGGGATCTATTTGGAGTGTAGGGATTTGATTTTTAGGCACTCTACAATTGTATCCCTTTGTGCTTAGTTTCCCTTTGTCTCTTGGCTCTAGTTGTTTGGTAAATAATGAAACCCTTATATCATCTATTTATAGACTTTGCCCTAAGCTGAGTCATTAATGCTCAACCACTTCTCAGTGTGTGAAGACAGAGTCATTAGGTGATACACTAACTTCCTTTTGGTGAACACATGATGCTTCAGGGAAGCTATCAACTTATTACTTTCACTGACAGAGTTCGGTGTATGGTGAAGACAACATGTCAACTCACATTATTACCAATGGATCTCAGTTTATACTGGTGACTTAGCTTTACATGTTAACCAATGATTCTCGGTAAGTATTGACAACTTAGCTCTGTATGTACACTGATGCTTTTTTATATGTATTGACCAATGAAATTGTTTTCACATAATTATAACAAGTAATATCATAGAGCATCTTTAATCATGCTAATTTGGTTTTTAACTATGTGTAATGGAACTGATGCAAAATATAACTTGCTATAATGTAGTTCCATACTTACTTGTTTTGCTTAGGTGGAGTGGTGATGTCACCATATCCATTGGATAGGGTCTCACCTATTGTATTTCTCGATCTAGCTTCATCAATGTTTGTATATTTTCTCCATGTTTTGTTTCTCATCTTCCTGATGTCTTCAATGGTGTTTCCATCATGAAATGTGCTTGTCTCTATCATTCAGTCTCTGCAGTCCCTTTTTATATGACCAAATTTATGACAGTGTAGGCATTTTATTTTGGGGTTAATCAAGCTCCTAGACTTTCTTGTCCATTTACTATATGTCCAAATCTTCCACATGCTGTGCAGTTTTCCCATGTGTTGTAATCCCAAACATATGAGTTACCGACTCTTTTCAGTTGATAATAATTTTCTTAATCTTTAGGCTTCCATGCTTTCTTTTTCTTCTTCCTATAATTAAGAGATGTGTGCCTATGCATTTTGCAAGCAGGACAGTATTTGTCCATGTAGGTTTCCTTCTTTGGTTGTTTCACCTCAGATTTACATTCATATGCTTTATGTCCTTTCTTGTTACATTTATAAAAAAATCCTATGAATGGAGGTGTGGATTTAGGAATACCTTTCCTTTTCCTCCTACATAAATTTGATGTGTGGATTCACCTTCCATAGTGATTTCATGACAACTTCTTTGGTCTTGGATTTGTGTACACATTCTTTGGATCAACTTGGTATGGCGATTCTCCAGTCTTGGTATTGTATTGTTGGAAAATGGAAGCACTTCCATTTTGGACTGGTTTATCCCTCCGAGTAAGTGGTTTGTGGTCATTTAAAATCCCTTGAATGGGTCTCTAATTTGGATCTAGATTTTTCCTCTATTCTGCCCCATCTTCCACTTTCCTCCTCCTGATTTCTGGCATTCTGCTCCAAATTTTGAGATTCTTCACGTCAGGGTCAAGGTCAACCTCGACCTTGATCTAGATCAAGGTAAACCTTGACCCTCACCTATTTCAAGGTTGAACTCAATCCTGACCTAGGTCAAGGTCAACCTCAACCTTGACCCAGGGTCCAAATTTTAGATTCCTGGGACTTCTGAATGTCGGGTTTATGGAGAAATTGTTTGCCGCTTCCGGTTTGGCTATTTCAGACTCTGAAGTAATGACTCTTGAAAATATATTTAATATAGGTCCACTTCTAGGGGTATAGGCCTAATTGGAATTTAATTCTCCTATGTCAGCCTCTCTAGAAGATTGTGCCCTAGACTTGTACTTAAGGAAGCCTTCTCCTCTCATTTTTTATCATCATTTACTTGGAGACAAATTCATTATCGTCTACTATCAAGCATACATTATTCTACATATTTTCAAGCATTCAAGAATTCAAGAATCCAATTCATCAAGGGGATCCATTGGTATCCATTGAAGGATTCAAACCATATGGAGCCCTCTTGTTGAATATCTCTCCCTCCACCTTCATTCAAGCTTCTTCCTATTCCAAGATCCATTCAAGATTGGTGTTGAAGATCTACAAGCAATTGATATGATACATCCTACATCCTAAATTATACATTATACATTCATTTGGTGCATACATACCTATGGATTCAAGGATTCAAATCCTCCATAAGGGTTTCTATACAAGCAAGGTGAATTCATTTATTTACTTTGTTTTTTTATGCAATTTCAATTATATTATAAGGTTAATTCTAAAATCAGGGTTTGACCAAGGAAAACCCCTCCCGCCCAACAAACAAAACCATTTTTTATTGTAGGTACAGGTACAGGACAACAAATTCAAGTGTAGATCTGGATACCCTTTTTGGTAAACTTTCAGGATCCAGAAATAGATTTTATGTCAAAGTTGTGCAGGTCAAGGTCAACATTTTGGGTTAGAATCAACATTCTATTTTGGGTTAAAATAGACATTCATTTTTGGGTCAAAATTGACATTCTTTTTTGGGTCAGAATTGACATTCTATTATGGGTCAAAGTCAACCTTTTGGGTCAATGTCGACCTTTTTTGGGTCAAGGTTGACATTCTGTTCTGGGTCAAAGTTGACCTGGCACAAAAAAGAAATTTTTTTTGGGGTTTTGTAGATCTCACTATTTTGGTTTAGGATCATGAAAATCAACAGTTTCTGAGACCATTTGATAGGGTTTTCAGTCGGTTCTTTTTTTGAGGTACGTATTTTATTCCATTTTCCTTTACAAACATTTACAGATCTACATTCCTTATCAATTACAATTAAATGTAGAATGATTAATGGAGGTATAGGGTTTCATTTATGTGTAAATCTCTAATGTTCAAAACCCTATCTAAAGACCTCCATTTTATTCCTTACATTTTGGTGAACCCACGATAGACAAATCTTTCTTTTTGGTGTTAGATTTGTATCTTATGTTAGATCTTACATGCATCTAAAAGTAGATTTATTTTATGCTCTTGCATTTATATGTCAAAAATAAAAAATCACAACATTTCTTTAAAAATACAAAAAACATTTACATTTTTCATGCTCAAGCATTTCATTTGAATGCATTTGGATATATCTAGATCCATTTTCTATGTATTTCTTTATTCATTATCATGTTGCACAAGTTGTTTCAAGTGTTTTCCAAACATCCTTCTATAACATTTGGGATTAAACAACATCTTCCTCTTACCTTACCATTGCATGGTGTTACACCTAGAAAGACTTTATTTAATGCACGTGATGTTGCTTTTTCCTCTCTTGTATTACCTTGTAAGGATATATTAGAGCAAGAAGATGACTTTATTATTTTTCTCCAACATATTTCTCTTTATTAAGGTAAGTTGAGGATTGATGTTAATTCTTCTCCTAATATATATGAGCCTACTTTAGAATATAATTTACCTTCTTTCCCCTTTATGGATCAAGCTTTAGTGATTTATGGCACTCCTACAATGTTATTTATTGATAAGGATGATAATCCTCCTATTTGGGATGAAATTTTGGATTTGGATGTTGATTACTCTATTTCTCATGAAGCCATTGTGGATGATTCTAATTTTTGGGATGAACCCTTGGATAAAGACATTGATTTATCCCCTCCTTGTGAAGATGCTTTGATACAAGAGAGTTATTTATTAATGGATTACATATTCATACATGATGGGGACTCTTTTTCTAAAACATGCTCCCCTTATGCAAACATTTTAGAGAAAGAAGAAGAAATTACAGATGCTTTACCTCCATTTGGGATTCCTTTTAGCAACAAGGCATTAGCAGAGAATGATATGAATTCCCTTAATTCTCTCCTTCTTAGTGATGATCTTATGGAGAATCAAGATCCTACCTCATCTCCTCCTAGGATGTATTCTTTGCTTCCTTATTGTGAACCTATTTTTAGTGTTGAGACAACTAACATGGTTTATCTAAAACCCTTGTTGACTATTAAAGGTTGTCCTCGAATTACTATCAAAGGTAAACCTATGGAGCTTTAGAGTCTTTCAATAATAAATATTTGATAGCTCACACTTATTGTAAAAATAATAACCCTCAACCTAATCCGGTGGCTCATACTTATTTACCACCTTCTCAACCCATTCTTCCTCCTCTACCCCGTCTTCCTAGCAAGGAGTACGATTTGATAAACCAATTGTGCAATACCCCTGCCAAGATTTATTTATGGGAGCTTCTTCAAACTTCACCTACATCCCATGAAGCCTTGCAAAAAGCTCTATCATCTCTTTCCACTCTACTTCCTAATCAAGAGAACATCAATGCCTTCTTATAGTGCATGCATGCTACCCTGGGTCCTCCTAACATTGTATTTACTCAAAAGGATTTACCTTCTAAAGAAGTACAAAATCACTATGATGCTCTTATGGTTGTTGTTACTATAAGAGTATCATTAGTAGGACCTTGCTTGATAATGGATTTGGGCTTAATATTTGTAGCATGAACATTCTCAAAGAGATTAAAGTTGATCTTTCAACTATTCAACCTCATAATGCTCCTATACGTGGCTTTGACAACGTTGATAAGAAAACTTTGGGCATCATTACCTTACCTATCAAAGTAGGTCCGTTCATCCTGAATACTTCTTTTCATGTTATTCTTGGACCTCTTAATTATAACCTCCTTTTGGGTAGACCTTGGTTTCATGAGATGCATGTTGTTCCTTCCACCCTTCACTGTAAAGTAAAGTTTATTCACAACAACATGGTGTATACACTTCATGCAGATGATGCACCAAATCCTTGTTTGAATATTCAAAACCATAATACTCCTATTCCTAATAGTAATCCTTCTTCCCCTAATGCTCTTCCTGGAGATGATTGGGGAACCTTCAATTTTAATCCTACCTTTATTGGAGAGTGTAAGGTTTCTAATGTTGATTTCATGAAGCAACAAAGAGAGTTTGAACAATGATATAATGCTTCTAATTCTAATACCCTTCATAATAACTTTGTCACTGCTTCTACCCACTATGGATCTATAAAACCTACTAATGATGACATAGTGACTACTGAAACTCCATTTACTCTTTTTGGTATGGCTTCTTGTTATGGTTCTGGTTACCATTTACTAATCAAGCAAGGATTCCATGGTCACGGATATGGTAAGCATAAACAGGGAATTCAAATGCCCTTACAGAATAGGGGGCATGAGCATTCTTATGGTTTGGGATTTAATCCTCAACAACACATCAATGTTAAAAACATCTCAAATAACACTTCAAAACATGATAAACCTATCAATGAATTTGACCAAGAAGTTCTTTTGCCTAAACTCCTTCATGCTAAGATGATTACTAGACCTAAATGCAAAAGGAAATGTAGTCCAGGCTTGAAAAATCTTCCTTTTTTTGTATCATAGATTTCATGATCACTCTACTAATGAATGTCAAGATTTACATTATAAGATTAGGAATCTCATTGATAGTAAATATATATATCATGTGGCAATGAGTTGTATTTCAATCCTGTTTTCTCTAAATAACATTTATGTTCCTATTATGGAGTTCCACATTATGTAAACAATGTTAGCCTAATCCGTGGGGGCTCATTGTCTTTCATAATATTGTGAGTGATATAATAGGTCCCCTTTCATCCTTGTTCCTAGGCTTGGGGGGAAAGGATGTCATCTCCTTATTTTCTGTCTTTCTGGGATCCACTTTTCCCTTGGTTAAGCAGTATCTATATATTATGTGATATCCAGTCATACATGAAAATTTTGGTTTGCATTAAGGATCTATGTCCTTGATTATAACCTATTTCATTTTTTGACATTAGTTTTTCATGGTTGATAAATATCTCACCTTGGAAACTCAATAGTGTGCTATCTCTCACAAGGGTTACTTTTTCACTTATTTCATGATATCTCTTTGCATTCATCCCTTCCATGGCCTCATAGGAGTTGTGACCTTCTTGGCTTGGACTGGGTGTTGTATATGGATATTGTCTTGATGTTTCCAATGAAGGCTTTATCCTTGTTCTTTTCTTTCCTTAACATGTCAAAATAGTAGGTATTTTGCCATCTTAAGGGGGCATATATAAGGCCTCCCTTATTCTATATTATGCATTTTTGTTCTAACCTTTTTTTTGCAGCATGCTAAATCCTCTGAAGGTAACACGCATAAGTTGCTAAATCCTGAAGAGATACGCATTCAATTACAATTCAATATGCTAAATCCTCAGAAGGTAACACACATAATTTGCTAAATCCTGAAGAGATCCACATTTTACAAATGTATTCCATGGTGATATGAGGATATGGATCCATGGGTACTTCATAAAGGTCATCAGAAGATGCACTACATACATGCATAAATCCTCCAAAAGGCACACAACTTTATGGGGTGACTATCAAGTGCTTTCTTGGTGGGCCATCCTATCATTTTTGTAGTTCACAGTGAGATAAACACATCTTACTGGGAAAGGTAATCACACCCTCTCTATTTTTCTTTAACTGGTGATGTTTCTCTTATTGTAATCTTGGGGTGACAAAGATTTGAGTCCCTAGGGGCTTTAGGATTGATTTGTCCCTTTTATTTCAAAAATATTATCTTTTCTTTGTGATCTCCTTTACCAAGTGTTTTCATCGAGTCCATACTCTTGCTAAAGTGGGGGCTAAATATATCGTCAAAAAATGGAAGAACTTCCATTTTGGACTAGTTTATCCCTCCAAGTAAGTGGTTTTGGGTCATGTCAAATTCCTTGAATGGGTCTTTGACTTGTATCTATATTTTTCCTCTATTCTTCCCCATCTTCCACTTTCCTCCTACTGATTTCTGGCATTGTGCTCTGAATTCTGAGATTCTTGACCTCAGGGTCAAGGTCAACCTCAACCCTGACCTAGGTCAAGGTTTACCTCAACCCTAACCTAGGTCAAGGTCAACCTTGACCTTGACCCAGGGTCCAAATTTTAGATTCCTGGGACTTTCAAATGTCGGGTTTCAGGAGAATTTGTTTCCCGCTTTCGGGTCAGCTGTTTTGGACTCTGAAGTAATGACTCTTGAAAAGATATTTAATATAGGTCCACTTCTAGGGGTATATGCCTAATTAAAATTTAATTATCCTATGTTGGCCTCTCAAGAAGATTGTGCCCTAGACTTTTATTTAAAGAAGCCTTCTCCTCTCATTTTTTATCATCATCTACTTGGAGACAAATACATAATCATCTACTCTCAAGCATCCATTATTCTACATATTTTCAAGCATTCAAGAATTCAATAATTCAATAATTCAAACATCTAATTCATCAAAGAAATCCATTGGTATCCATTGAAGGATTCAAGCCCAATGGAGCCCTCTTGTTGAAGATCTCTCCCTCCACCTTCATTCAAGATTCTTCCTATTCCAAGATCCATTCAAGATTTGTGTTGAAGATCTACAAGAAACTGATTTGAGACATCCTAAATCCTAAATTCTACATTCTACATTCATTTGGTGCATACATACTTTTGGATTCAAGGATTCGAATCCTCCACAAGGGTGTCTATACAAGAAAGGTGAATTCATTTATTTACTTTCCTCCTACTGATTTCTGGCATTGTGCTCCAGATTCTGAGATTCTTGACCTCAGGGTCAAGGTCAACCTTGACATTGACCTAGGTCAAGGTCAACCTCACCTTGACCTAGGTCAAGGTTGACCTTTACCTTGACCTAGGTCAAGGTCAACCTTGACCTTGACCCAGGGTCCAAATTTAAGATTCCTGGGACTTTCAAATGTCGGGTTTCAGGAGAAATTGTTTCCCGCTTCCAGATCGGCTATTTCAGACTCCGAAGTAATGACTCTTGAAATAATATTTAATATAGGTCCACTTCTATGGGTATAGGACTAATTATAATTTAATTATCCTATGTTGGCCTCTCGAGAAGATTGTGCCCTAGACTTGTATTTAAAGAAGCCTTCTCCTCTCATTTTTTATCATCATCTACTTGGAGACAAATACATTATCATCTACTCTCAAGCATCCATTATTCTACATATTTTCAAGCATTCAAGCATTCAAGAATTCAATAATTCAAGCATCTAATTCATCAAAGAGATCAATTGGTATCCATTGAAGGATTCAAGCCCTATGGAGCCTTCTTGTTGAAGATCTCTCCCTCCACCTTCATTCAAGCTTCTTCCTATTCCAAGATCCATTCAAGATTTGTGTTGAAGATCTACAAGAAATTGATTTGAGACATCCTACATCCTAAATTATACATTCTACATTCATTTGGTGCATACATACTTGTGGATTCAAGGATTCGAATCCTCCATAAGGGTTTCTATACAAGCAAGGTGAATTCATTTATTTACTTTCCTCCTGATTTCTGGCATTGTGCTCCGGATTCAGAGATTCTTGACCTCAGGGTCAAGGTCAACCTTTCTAGGTCAAGGTCAACCTTGACCTTGACCTAGGTCAAGGTTGACCTCAACCCTGACCTAGGTCAAGGTCAACCTTGACCCTAACCTAGGTCAATTTTGACCTCAACCTTGACCTAGGGTGCAAATTTTAGATTCCCAAGACTTTCGAATGTCGGGTTTTGGGAGAAATTGTTTCCCGCTTCTAGGATGGTTGTTTCGGATTTCAAAGTAATGACTCTTGAAAACATATTTAATATAGGTCCACTTCTATGGGTATAGGCCTAATTGGAATTTAATTCTCCTATGTCAGCCTCTCGAGAAGATTGTGCCCTAGACTTGTATTTAAGGAATCCTTCTCCTCTCATTTTTTATCATCATCTACTTGGAGACAAATACATTATCATCTACTCTCAATCATCCATTATTCTACATATTTGCAAGCATTCAAGCATTCAAGAATTCAATAATTCAAGCATCCAATTTATCAAGGAGATCCACTGGTATCCATTGAAGGATTCAAGCCCTATGGAGCCCTCTTGTTGAAGATCTTTCCCTCCACCTTCATTCAAGATTCTTCCTATTGCAAGATCCATTCAAGATTTGTGTTGAAGATCTACAATAAATTGATTTGAGACATCCTACATCCTAAATTCTACTTTCTACATTCATTTGGTGCATACATACTAGTAGATTCAAGGATTCAAATCCTCCACAAGGGTTTTTATACAAGCAAGGTGAATTTGTTTATTTACTTTGTTTTTTAATTCAATTTAAATTATATTATAAGGTTAATTCCAAAACTAGGGTTTGACCAAGGAAAACCCCTCCCCCCAACAAACAAAACCATTTTTGTTGCAGGTACAGGACAACAAATTCAAGTGCAGGTTTGGATACCCTATTTGGCAAAATTTTGGGATCTGGAAATAGATTTTTTTTCAGAGCTGTGTAGGTCAAGGTCCACATTCTAGGTTAGAATCAACATTATTTTTTGGGTTAGAATCGACATTCTATTTTGGGTCAGAATTGACATTCTGATTTGGGTCAAAATTGACATTCTGTTCTAGGTCAAACTTGACCTTTTGGGTCAAGGTTGACATTCTGTTCTAGGTCAAGGTTGACCTGACATAGAAAAGAAAAATATTTATGGGTTTTATAGATCTCACAATTTCAGTTTAGGATCATGAAAATCAATAATTTCTGAGACCTTTTGACAGGGTTTTCAGCCGGTTCATTTTTGGAGGTACGTATTTTATTCCATTTTCCTATACAAACATTTCCAAATTTACATTCCTTATCAATTAGAATTAAATGTAAGATGATTAATGGAGGCATAGGGTTTAATTTATGTGTAAATCTCTATTAGTCAAAACCCTATCTAGAGACCTCCATTTTCTTCTTTACAAGTATACCCTAGTCCTGTATTGTTTTTGACTCTTCTTTGTCCATGCAGAAAATCATCCATCATTTTTGTACTTTCTTTAGATCTCTTCATCATATCATCATGTTGTTGTTGAATTCTTACTTCATGCTTTAGTTTTTTATTTTCTTCTCTTATCTCACCAATAGCTTCTATTCTTTCAACGAGTTATGTATTCATTCGATTTGCCTCTTGACTCATAAAAATAATATTATTAGTGATCTCATGATGATGTTCAATTAGTCTTTGTATTTCTGACTCTTTTTCTTGTAGCTTTTCAATAATATTTCTAATGCCATCAATATCTAGTGTTCCTTCTTGCTCAACTTGTCTAGCATTTTTCATGACATCAATCATTCTTACCATCTGTGTCTCTCGACCAATTTGTAGTATCTTGACTTGTTCTGTCACATGTTGATTGCTTTCATTTAAGCTTGTGATTCTTTCTTCAAATGTGTCTGATGCTTTGCTAGTTGTTGATCCTGAAGACTCAAATAGATAAGGTATATCCTCTTCTTGATAGTCTCTTTCATTACAGTGAGATGCCATAATATTTCTTTCATCCAGAAATTGTCTCATCTTGATTCTAGCTTCTTTATACTACTCATAGAAGATCTGAATTTATAGCTTCTGATTCTCAATATTCTTGTCAAGCGTGTACTTCTCCATTGTATGATCTTTTCTCTTAAGTCTTTAAACTTTTCCAAATAAGAGATCTAGCTCTAATACCAATTGTTGGAAATAATGGGAAGTATGTACTGAGAGGGGATAGGGGAATCAGTACCTCTAAAACTTTTAGTTAATTAACCTTTAACCTTATGTAATCAAATATTTTCTTTATCGATCATATCTTTTGTTCTTTCTTTATGCATGTGATATCAATTCATAATCTTAATTGTATATAGATATTCATAGAAACGTTCATGAAAGTAAATGAAACATAACACAAGATATGGTAATGTAGAAAAGCCCTGTTAGAAGGTAAAAACTGTAGTGGGGATGGTACCCACAACAACTTCACTTTTTTCAGATTGGAAGGGTTCAGTTAAGGCTTACAATTTGATCACTTCTGATGATCTACCATGTTAGTAGTATTATGTGGAGACTAGTTAAGGTCTACTCTACTGAGAGCTTTAGAAACACTGTTTAGTGTGCACTCAGTTAAGATATTTATAATAGGATTGTTAAATCCACCTTTCTTGAAAGGATTTCTTTTATTTGATTCACTTGTTAGAATGTAGAAAAAAATACTCACTGACCTGAGTGTATGCAATATAAAATTTCTGATTACAGATCCATTAAAGTCACATGTACAAAGTATCACCTAATGTGATTAATTAATACCTATTTTGCTCGGTAGCCTTGATTCTTAGTTCTTGATAACCAAATTCATCTTTTTCTTGCTCTACTTCTTGAAACTCTCAGTCTATTCCATAGATGTTCTCTTTGGATACTTTAATCCTCTCATCATTCAACAATGAGTTATTACACATCTATTTATACAATAAATTTGACCTTTTTAGTTTCACGTATTACAAACTTAACTCTATGACCAAATTTTTACAACTTGGCCTTGATCTCCTAGTTTGTATGTTTCTAATAATTTAGATTGATTAAAACAATTAAAACAATGTTTCTTGTCCCTTAAGAAATGATTTAAAAACAAATCAAAACTCTAAATATAAAATGCAAGTGTTTTATCTGACGTGGAAGTTAGATCCACATTTCTCGGGATATAACTAAATTTCAGTAACTGTTGCTTGGTTTGAACTGAAATTCTATCATTTAGGTTCCCTTGCTCTATTGGGTTCCTCTCTTTTCTGTTCTCTCAGTATGAACTATATTCTTCTTGTTGGGTTCTACTGTATCATGTGCGGGTTTCACTGTTGGTTTGCATTGTAAAACTGTGTCGTCGGGTTTCTCTATACTTATTACTTTCAGTAAGAACTGAAACCTTTCTTTCGGTGTACTATAACCGATGGTTCAAAAAATGTTTCTCTTTGCATACTAATGGCAAAACTTATGTCATCAGCTGTTGGAGTTTTGATTCTGAGCAGTTGATTGATTATATGTTTTTCATTGATGACAACATATAATACACAGTAGTAATTCTATGTGTACTTATCAGAATGATGATGTGAAGAATTACATGGATAGATACATGTTTTTGACATGTTTATTATGTTATGTTCATACACACAGACCTAGATATGATGTTTCAGTAAAGTTATGCAGTTCTGTTATTCGCAGTTATAGTTCTAGAAGTGTAACAGTTTAGGGCCGACGTATATAACGTGTTTTGTGAGTTGCACCTATCTTCAGGACATGCATGTGTATATTAATGGTTATTTATGATTTAAATATATTTGGTTAAATGTGCCTATCATATTACATCAATTTTGTCTTGTTTGAGTTGATTTGGTGAAGCTGACTCAGTGAAGTTTCGCGTCTATTCAGTTTGACTTGCGCAAACTTAATATTGTTTGTATGCTTAGCTAAGCTGACTAAGGTGTTGTTGAAGTGTTTCTAAAAGCCGACATGACCTTATAATTTGGAGAAGATAATTATAGTAGTTCATTTGTGAACGCTAAGTGTGAATGATACGAAAAGAGAAGAAAGATGTACAGAGAAGATTATTAGAGTTGGTTCATTCATCAAGAATCTATGTGAAGAAGAAGTGAAAGATTGTAATACATTGGAACTGATCAAGATCATAGGTCTACTCTACAATTCATCATTAGATATAGTGCATATCTATTATACAGAAGGTTGTAGCCTTCACAGTCAAGCAGTGAGCTTTTGGACAGTGAATCCACCACCCCTAACAGGGTTATTTGTTAAAGACTCCTAACAGGGTTTGACCCTTAACCAAGTCACTATACTTATTGCATTGTAATGTAAAACTCCTAATAGGGTTGAAATATCTTCTAACAGGGATTACTATAAACAAGTATATTTTATTATGGGTGCTAATTCCCACCAGGGTTTTTACCATTTGGTTTCCCTGTAATCAAATTGTGTGTTGTGTACTATGTTATCTAATTAAGCATTTACTTTGCTGTATTCTGAAGTTAAGGAAGTAAAAGAACTGAAGTTACTGATAACTGATTCACACCCCCCATCTCATTTATCCTTTGGTACTATTCTAACAATTGGTATCAGATCCAAGTGCCTTGGAGAAGAAGCCTAACAGCTTAAGGTAGATCAGATGTCTTACTTCAGAAAATAAAGCCCTAAGTTTGATGGGGAAAATTATCTGGATTGGAAAAACAAAATGATAACACATCTACAATGTGTTGGCTTTGAGATCTTTGAAATTGCCACACAAGAAGTTGTAATTCCATCTCTAAAAGACCTTGAAAAGGATGATGTTACTAATAGACAAAAGGAAACATTTACCAATAATGCAATTTCCAAAGAATCCCTAATCAGCGCCTTATCTGACAGTGAATTTCTAAGATCAAGAAAATTGACAGAGAATATACCATATGGAATTATTTAGAAGAGATGTTTGAAGGAAATGTTCAAGAAAAGAATGCACGTAGGAAGACATGGAAAAAGAAATACAACAGCCTTGAGATGTTACCTGAAGAAAACATTAGAGCCTACAATCAAAGAATAAATGAAGCAGTCTCTGGAATCAGAAACAATGGTGGAGAAATATCAGAAGAAGATATAATGGACAAGTTTCTAACCACTTTAACATCAGATTATGAAAAAAAGATCAGTATTCTAGAGAAAACCATGCAATTCTCACAAGATTTCAAGAGAGAGACTTTGATCAGCAAAATCTCTACATTTGAGATATCAAGATTGAAGACTGAACCTAAAAGTGAGATAGCTTTCAAAGCCTCAGTCCATGGTAAGAAATCCTTACACGTCTCTAGTCATAATGAGAAAGAAGAAGTTGATGAAGAAATTGAAGAAATCATTGCTATGATTGCTAGAAGAGAAAAGAAAGGAAAAGGAAAATATGAAGGACAACTTCCATTCAAATGTTTTTCATGTAACA
>MU226470.1:823245-840015 GCA_018584345.1 Thuja plicata
TTCCTTTTCCTTTCTTTTCTCTTCTAGCAATCATAGCAATGATTTCTTCAAGTTCTTCATCAACTTCTTCTTTCTCACTATGACTAGGAATGTGTAAGGATTTCTTACCATGGACTGAGGCTTTGAAGGTTGTTTCACTTTTAGGTTCAGTCTTCAATCTTGATATCTCAAATGCAAAGATTTTGTTGATTAGAGTCTCTCTCTTGAAGTTTTGTGAGAATTGCATAGTTTCCTCTAGAATATTGATCTTGTTTTCATAGTCTAATGTCAAATTAGTTAGCAACTTGTCCATTATATCTTCTTCTGATATTTCACCACCATTGTTCCTGATTCCGGATACTGCTTCATTTATCCTTTGATTGTAAGCTCTAATGTTCTCTTCAGGTAACATCTCAAGACTGTTGTATTTCTTCTTCCATGTCTTCCTACGTGCATTCTTTTCTTGAACATCTCCTTCAAAAATGTCTTCTAAATACTTCCATATGGTATATGCTCTGTCAATTTTCTTGATTTCAGAAAATTCACTATCAGATAAAGTGCTAATTAGGGCTTCTTGGGAAATTGCATTATGTGTGAATATATCCTTTTGTCTCTTAGTAGCATCATCCTTTGCAAGGTCTTTCAGAGATGGAATTACAACCTCTTGTGTAGAAATTTCAAAGATCTCAAAGCCAATACACTATAAGTGTGTTGTCATTTTGTTTTTCCAATCCAAATAATTTTCTCCATCAAACTTAGGGCTTTCTTTTCTGAAGTAAGACATCTGATCTACCCTAAGCTATTAGGCTTCTTCTCCAAGGAACTTGGATTTGATACCAATTGTTAGAATAGTCCCAAAGGATAACTAAGAGGGGGGGTTAATCAGTTATCAGTAACTTCAGTTCTTTTTACTTCTTTAACTTTAGAATACAACCAAGTAATGCTAATCAGATAACATGGTACTTAACACACAATTTGATTACGGGGAAACCAAATGGTAAAAACCCCCATGGGAATTAGCACCCACAACAAACTATACTTGTTTGTAGTAATCCCTGTTAGAAGATATTTCAACCCTATTAGGAGTTGTACAATACAATGCAATAAGTATAGTGACCTGGTTAAGGGTCAGACCCTGTTAGGAGTCTTTTAAAAATAACCCTGTTAGGGGTGATGGACTCACTATCCAAAAGCTCACTGCTTGATGGTGAAGGCTGCAACCTTCTGAATAACAGATATGCACTATATTTGATGATGAACTATAGAGTAGACCTGCTATCTTGATCAGTTCCAATGTATTGCAATCTTTCACTTCTTCTTCACATAGACTCTTGATGAATGAACCAACTCTGATAATCTGCTTTGTACATCTTTCTTATCTTTTCGTATCATTCACACTTAGCATGTTACCTTTGACTTGTTATAAGTATCTTCCACATAGTATGAGATCATGGGACCTATAAGAAAACTCTTCATTACATTCTTGTCAGCTCTACTAATCATGCAAGCATAATTACAACCGCGCAAGTATAAACCAAATAGACGCGACACTTCACTAAGTCGGCCTCACCAATTTTACTCTAACTTTGTAATCTTCTTGAAACACATTTAGCACCTTTGGATTAATATCATCAGCTCATAACTAAACATGAACATACACACGCATATATAGAAGATGGGCGCAACTCAAGAAACATGTGATATATGTCAGCCCTAAACCGTTACAATTCCAAAACTGTACTACCAATAACAGAATTACATAACTTTACTGAAACATGATATATGGGTCTACGTGTATGAACATAACATAATAAACATGTCAACAATATGTATTTATCCATGCAAGTATTCATATCATCATTTGGATAAGTGCATACAAAATTGCTACTGTGTATTATATGTTTTCATCAATGACAAACATACAATCAATCAACTGCTCAGAATCAAATCTCCAACACTAGTGTCTCAATCTATCACCCCTTCAAGGTTACCCTTCCCTCCCAAGGGTAAGTGTTCCTTTCAGACTCTCAAAACAAGTATAAGCACAAAAGAAACACAACATAATCATGATTTTAAAGAAACATACATGGAGTAAACAAATACATACAAGAGTCCACTAATGGAGCTCTAAGATTTTACATGTATAAACAACATTAAAATTACTCTACTCTAAGGATCCAACCTGAATCCAATCTATGGAAAAATAATGGTGTCTTGTGAAGAGCTTTTCCTTCCAAACATCTTCCTTCTCCAAATTTCTCCTTCTAAACTGAACTTGTCTCTAAAAGTAGAGAGTGAGTGAACAACCCAAGATCTCACTAAACTGTTCCCTATAAAGGCCTTCTCCCAAAAATATCAAGATATCATTAATGAGGAAGAGACCGTAACGCATCCCATCTCACTTGCATCCCTTCTCCATAAATTGAGTTAAATGCAAACATAGAAAGAGGGGATGGCTTATCCAAAGTTTTCCAACTCTCCAAACTCGTCACTATTCAAAATGGAGACTTTAAGGATGTCATAAATGATTTTAAAGGTTCTTAATAGGCTGAAAATGATCCCTAACCCCTAAGGTACCAAGTGGGGTAGTTATTTTTGACCCTAGTAACCCTCTGGGAGCCCAAAAGACCCTCCTAAACTCTACCCAAAGTTAACTCACGAATTTCTACTCAAGAAGACACATCTAGAAGCTTCCTAACTCATGGTAAGTTTGGGTACTACACTAGGCAACCCTTAGTTACATTTACTAGTCATGCCAACACATAAGCACTTACATTTGTCAAAATTGACACAACATTTTTAACAAAAGGCATGGCTTAATTCACAAAACATTTTCTGAATTCAAATAGAATCAAACAAGTTAATTTCACGAATAAAAGACTAAACAACAAGCTTCATGTATCTGCGTACAAACATAACCTTAGTATGCATGGAATTCACATAGGTTCAATTCTGGATCCCCATATGTAGAACCATGGTCAACTTTCCTGCGCACTCATTGCACACATCAGTAGGTCCAATATAGCATCATTTAAACCATAACATAATTTATCATGCACTAACACTTTGTATTAATAGTAACTCTTTAAAATGTAAACAACATCTGCATTTAATTAAATAAGCACATATGATTTCCCTAAACCAATTTACATCATGATAACATCTTCATAATAATTCAATGTAATACATGATCAAAACTAAATCATAAATTGAAATCTGTATCTCTAATATAAAGTATCACATAGGTTCCCTGATTACATAATCACATTATGTATACAAGCAAAGGATTCAATAGATCCATAAAATAAATACATGTGGCCAAATAGTCCAACTATAACAAAAATCAGTATCAACTATAGATTATAGAAAATAAATGTAATGCTAATCTATGACGGACTAGGGTAGGTCTCACACATACATTAACACTAGAAACATATATATTTTAGTAAAAAACTTCAAGGAAAAGGACATTCAACCCTAAAAGACTAGGTTCTTCTCCTTCTTGTTTGTTTCATTCATCATCACTGGGACATTAATCCATAAATTTGAGGGCTCATAGGGAGGAGTAGAAGTCTATTCCCTCTTCTTCACCTCTCTCTCTCTCTCTCTCTCTCTCTCTCTCTCTCTCTCTCCTGCAAGTATTCTAATAGACACTCTCACCCTACGTCTATTTCTGATCTTTCATCCTCCCTTGAGTATTTTTCACTTCAATTTATAAATGGCCTAAGGTCATCCTCCCTTGGATCCATTGCATGCCCAAAGCCCTCATCATCTTAAATTCCTTTCTCAAGAACCACATACTCCATCAATGCATTTAGTCGTTCCACCCACTCCTCTGCTACACATTCTTGATTGACCCATTAAACCTCAACCTTACTGCCAAACTCAAAGCCCAATGAAAGAAACATTTCCATAATATCGACATTAACCTGATATGTATGCTCAATTATACTAAATTCCTCTCCTAGTAGAGCTCCAAAATTGATAAAAATAGTTATTCATGGATTTTAGAAACAATTTTTAATCTCTTCTCTAAAATCTCCCCTAAAATCTAGATGTTGCTTGGTTGTTAGGACAATGAAATTTGCCTCAATTTAATCCAAGCCCCTTTGACTCACACAATTCAATTTTGCAAATCTCTTTAGAGAAATATATCCCATCATCATTCATTTAAAGGCGAGGAGCTTGGGAATACAAACTCCAAATTAGATGCAATTTGTCCCATATGTCACATTATTTTTTGCCTTACCAAATAATGATGCATAGCTCACATCAAGATTTTACTTTTAAGGGATTTCATCCCACACTAAATCATCAAATCACATTCAAGAGTATGAATAATTATCATTATTGAGAGATGCTACCCATTTAGATAATTTATTTACCACCCCATTACTAGAGCAATAAACATGTGTAATTTTGAAGTTTTGAAAGGTACTCAACATTTAACATTTAGATAAAATATATTTATTCATGTCCCACGCTAATGGACTTCTTTTTTTAGAGCATTTATAATGACCATCAAATCACCTTCTAGATGAAGCTTGTCAAAACCAAAAAAATTCACCATTAAGACAACCTCAGATTTTGCATGGAATTTTTCCATAATGTTTGTTCCATCTTGCAATTTTTTGGCCCCGATTGCAATGACATTATTGTTGGAATCTTTTTCCACAAAGCCTTCTCCAGAGGGGCCCAGGTCCCCTTCGATGCACCATCAAAAATGAATTTGATCCATCCATACTCCGGGGATTCTCACTTCACTTCCTTATTGACTACTAGATTGGGATTAACCTCATAAAGCACATTAATAGGCCACATGCATGCCTAGCTTAAGTTCACTTAGTTGAGCCTAATTTAGTTTACTTCAGTCTAGTTGGGCTTCAATTTTATTTTTCAACTCTAGTTCTTATATCATGCACTAGTTCTCATATCTTAGCCTTTTTTTAGCTTTTTCTCTATTTTTAAAGACATATTTCTATAAAAGCATATCATTTTATTTATTGTAATTCATCCTACAAGCCGCATTCATTAATCGTGAAAAATTGCAATCTTTTCTTCTTGAGAAATGTATCAAATATTTTCTTACTACCCTCCTTGTGGAAGGTGTTCTTGTTTTGTTGTTTGATCTTGGAGGTTCTTGTCTAATAAATTTTGACATGACTCCATAACTTCAACATGGTATCAAGGTGGGGTCACGCGTTTGATTCCCCCGGGTAACACTAAGGGGGATATTGTAAGGAATGTGTCCAGCACATCTTCTCAGGATTCGTGGCATGGTCTAACAACCTCTTGTGAGATCCTTAATTGAGATAGCAACGATTTCCTGAATAGATATATCAATGAAGCACAAAAAATTAAAAGGACAATCAAATCTAATAAGAGGGTCTAATGTGAAAAAATGTTGACTAAAACCCTTACTATAATGTTAAACCCTAACAAGAAGGTTGGGAAGTAAAGGATTGGACAATTTTTCCAAAATGAAAAGGAAAATAAGGTTCGCTATGGGTTTATCTAGGTCACTTAAGTCAATGCAACCAAAATAAACACAATCTACATATAGTGGAGGAATTGTAACTTGAGCAATTTACATTGGATTTTGAATAAGATGGATGATCACACTTAATTTGATAATTGAAGAATGAAGACCAAATAGACAAGTTTTTAAAATTTCATCGCTAACAAACTTAGAAACAAGGTTTCTTTGTTAATGAGTTGCTTAAAAATTTGTGTTGGATCTTTACTTTGTTAGAGGGTAATTTGCAAGTTCGAAATGAATTCATAGTCACAAATATGTACTTGAGCTCTAAATATTTAGGGATTCGACAATATTAAAAATAACTTTAAAAATTGTTGTTCGGTCATAAGGAGTTTTTGTAGATCAACCCCTGGAATTAAACAAGATAATAAAAAAACAATCATGGACCTAGGTATGTTGATATTTTACTCTTTTTAATGCACCTAATTGAATTATAGTGTTATCAATTACTCCAATGCTCTAGATCACATTTTTTTGTATTGAAGAAGATTTGAACTCAACACCTTTTAGATGCCTATAACATGAGATGAACACTTGATTGTACTTGATTCTTGTCTCGTGATTAGAATTAATGTATTGAATCTCTTTAAGCACAAGCACACAAAACAAGATTATGTCAAATATGATCTCAATCAGTATAAGGTAGAAAGGTAAAGGGGTTCAATTGACCAAACATAAATTTTAAATTTTAAACGAGAAAAGAACAAGTTTACAACTCAAAGATTACCCCACAACTATAAACTTATCTTATTATACAATAAAAATCAAATCTAACACAAACAAATAAATAAAAATAGTGACATAAATAAATATAACAAATAGATAAAATGGATATATATATATAGAAAAAGGAAACCTAAATATTTAAGAATGTGCATACCTATGTGTAAGTGGATAAAAAGAATTTAAAAAAAAAAACACTTCATACAATTTTATCACTATCAAAACTTGTGCTTAGAAATGACATGGGTGTCCAAAAGAAAACCACAAAATCTGATATGATAATGAAAATAGTCAACTACGTTTTAATCAAGAGCATGTCTCAAAGTGTACACCACACTCTCCTCAAATTATTATAGACATTAAATTAGAAATAAAAAACGAATTTGTTTGTCATCATATTGAGTTTGACGAGTTTGAAAGGTATATCTTTGGAGGGGGATTTTTCTTTTTAAAAAATAATAATAAAATATTAACTATGGATAAGGCATTTTAACTATTATTAAAATATTATGGAAGAAAACATTATTTTGACTCTAAATTATCACTTCCTTTTTGAAAGCATCAATGTTAAAAATGCAACACCGTTTTAAGTTTAAGTGGAGTACTTTTACAATTGGCTTGAACAATCCAATTACTAAGGGCACCTAAAATTTTGGCTCTTTAGTGTAAGATTCTTTGTAATATTTATAGAAGGGTTGGAGAATAATAAGTAGGGATGGTGGTTATATATATATATATATATATATATATATATATGGAGTGGGTTAAGTTTGATTTTTAAGTATTTTTATAGATTAGTTTTTCGTCTTTTTTTTTATTTAGATGTTTTATTATGATCACGTTGTAATCTATGTATTATTTAGATTTTTCCTTTTTTAAAATGAAAAAGAAACAAGAGTACTAATAGTATTTTGGTTTTAATTAGGAAGATGTCTTTATTTTAAAACTAGCTTAAAATAATAATAATATATTGAACAACTTTCATATTTTATTAATAAAAATATTTGAAGTTAAGGTTAAATTAGATTTGGAAATGGAAATGTGTAAAGGAAAAGGAGAAGTGATAGAAAGTGTGTTTGATTTAGCAACTAGAGAAAATGTAGATGACAAAAGGGAAGACAAGAAAAAAGTTTTGTCAGGTTCATATTATGAATTTTCTACTTTATGGCAATATTATTAGACATAATGTTCCATGTAGTAATGTTTGATCTAGTGCACTGTAATCTTTGTGCCAACATTTTTTTTTAAACTCTTGTGATGACATCTAATATTAGTATGGCCATATCAAGCCCATGTTTTAGCATCATATTCCACATGATAGTATCCTCTAGAAATTCTTGAACCAAAATTTGCAAATTGAAGCTTGTGTAAAAAGAAGTATCTAGTGGCTTTTTTTAGTAAATATTTCTTAGTAAAATCTTTGGGTTGGGTTAACAATAAAAGTTGGACATGCTTGAAATATGTAAATTTCTAAATACTTAGAAGATAAGTGTGTATTGCAATGAACATGTGATAATGGAAGCCTAATATGTGTTACCCATAGATATTTTTTGGTGCTCCCATTTTCATTAAAACCTCCTTTATAAATCAATTCCACTAGTTTCTAATTATTGGAGGTAAGACCAATTTAGGGATTATGAAAAGACGCCCAGTTCAAAAACTCAAATTTTAATTTTGAGGGGGGTCACTACAATCATCTTCAAAAGGCAAGAGCATGATGGCCTAGGATCATAGATGAATAAATGGTCAAGAATGAGTTAGTGTCTACATGTGATCCAAGCTAAAAATGGTTGAGAATTGTTAGAGCTCATATTCATAAACAATTGGAACAAGTGTTAAGTAGGCACTTGTTGACTTTTTGACAATAATAAAATATATCATGTGTTAGCTTTTTTTTAGGGAGTTAGGGTTTATGTACCTTGAATTAGGTTGTACATTATAGTATACAACAAAAAAATATTGGTTATTGGTAATTAAGATGTAGTAGTAAATTTAAATTATAAATGTTGATATGAATGAATCCTAAGAATCTGCATGTTTGGGATAAAATTATACAAGTAAATACTATCTTTAAAATTTATGATTGTAATCATAAAACTTGTTATCTTGTTGAAAACAAGAATGGGTATGTGGTACCTACAAGACCTATTCACTTCGTGACATCTAAAGACAAAACAATTATGGTGCTATGTAGCACCATGGAGTGTGATAAGGTAAAACATGGACGTGTATGTATTTATTGCACCTTATTTAAACCCCAAAATTATATTAATAGTAAAAGTAAAGAGATAAGTCAAGGAGGAAATAATTTCCTATGTGAGGATGACAATGAATGTCAATAAATTATTTGTTGATTTGTTGGCACATAAACCAATGTAGTAGAATAAAGTACCTAATGTACCTACAAAAGGAGATGTCTTTAAATACTTTTATTAAAATATTTGTTTTATTATTATTACTAAATCTAAGGGTTAATTTCTTTAGTTAGATAAATCAGTTAGGATTAAGGTGTCATCAACCTTGTGAATCCTTGTATAATATATTCTTGTATAATTTACCCTTAAGGGATGAAACTATTTTACAAACAGTGGTCAAAGAGCTTATGTAAAGACAAAGTTATAGTCACCATTTATAC
Organism: Thuja plicata; assembly: GCA_018584345.1. Classification (NCBI taxonomy): domain Eukaryota; kingdom Viridiplantae; phylum Streptophyta; class Pinopsida; order Cupressales; family Cupressaceae; genus Thuja; species Thuja plicata. Next base: position 832,122 of record MU226470.1, read on the forward strand.
TTTAGCAAAAGGATAAAATACCTAGGCATTGTGAGGAAAATATGTATCAACCTTTCATTCACATATAGTTACTATTTATAGTAAGTTTACATTTGATCATAAATTTTCTCTAGACTTTCCTCAAAGGTTCAGATGGGATGGATAATCATGTAGGTAAGTTTTTATTGCAAGATCATGTGTAGATTTGAAGATATTGAGGTTTTCACTTTTTAAGTTATTAGAGAAATTTAATTAATTAAATTTTGAAAGATTTAGAGGTTCTAAAATGACCCAAAAGTGTTTGTAACTAGTGTAGTCAGTTATATTTTGATAGATAATGTTGTGAGCTTTATAGCACTTTAAACAATTCATCAATCAGTCACCCAATTCAAAAGTAATGGCCTCTTGAACTTCGGTCTCCTCAAATAGAAAATGTAAAAAGGTGTTGAACAAATAAATGATTTATAAAAGGGAGTTACATATTTCATGTGTGTTCTAACACATCATAGGGCACTTTTAATTGGAGATAAAGTGAGCGCCACTTTATAAGTGGTTATTACCCCATGGTTTTGTCCGTTTGATTGTGAATGTATTGTATCTCCTATATATTAGGTGCATGAGATAGAAGGTATGTGTAAGAATCTTATAACTAATTAGTTACCTTTAGATCTCGGGTTGGGGATACTCTTGTGAGAAGATTACTGTGAGTATATTGTAATTTTTATTAATTTTTGAATAATATATCATGTATCTTTTAGAGTGTGGGGTTTTTCTCCCAAATGGTTTTATCCACATAAATCATTGTATTGTGGTATGCATATTATTTTTGTTAAGTTTATGTAACTTTTGTAAAGATATGAGAAATTTTTATATGAAACTGTTGGTAAGTGATCTATTTTGTGTATTAAGATTCACTTTTGGTTGTCATTTATGGAAACACGTCTGGGTTACAGATTGATTCCTAGAAATTTAAGTTTTGGTGACTCTGAAATTGACTAAGTACAGAAGCAGAGATACATAGGTATTTTGTGTATCAAAGATCGATATCGATGAGTTAAGGCAAGAGAGATTAGAGGAAGATAGTATGGGGTATATGTGACCTCCACCTAAGATCAATTTTGTTTTGGTAATGTTTACAAAAATTTAGAGAGATTTGAAGACAGACAGACAACAACAGAATAGTGATACAGAGCAGCTGGACATAAGCGATGATTCAGAGAGTATGACATGGACTCAAGGAAATCAGAGTTGGATTATGATTTTTGATAACCTATACTTTGATTATGTAATAGCGCTAACTATGCATTTTATATTTGTTTTATTAAATGTATTTTGTATTGAGAGCCGACTATGTTATATTCATATTGAGAGCCGACTTGCTAAAGAGAAAAGATATATATATACATATATCTTTTTGTTGAGAGAAGTATGATAGATGATTGGATGGATAATATGTTTTAAGGATATGTGAATGGTAGAGAAGAGGATGACAAAGATCATTGATGAACTATGAACAGGAACTATCTAAGCATTAGAGATGCTTGTTTTGTTAATTATTGAGAACATTTTGTAACATTACATTGTAAGCTCAGTTGGCCCTTAATAGGGTGTTGCATACCTTTAACAGGATTATTATTCCTTTAACAAGGAAATTTACTATGTAATATTTAGCTCCTAATAGGGCTAGGTCTCCTAAAAGGGACACTATACTTTAGTGCGTGCTTGTGGGTACCATCCCCACTAGGGTTTTCCCTTGGCTAGGGTTTCCTTGACAACAAATTGTGGTGTTATGAGTAGTGTGTTATTTTCTTATGTTATTTTATTTTCTGCAAGCATATGGTTAATGTTTAATTGGTTGAAAAGTTTTAATAATTGTTGTAATATTGATTCACCCCCCTCTCAATATTACCCAATCCCAACAATTGGTATTAGAGCTTTTGGCCCTTGGAGAGAAAGTCTAACAAATTAAGGGAGATCAGAATGGATTTGGATAGTTTGCAAGAAAAATTTGATGTTGCACTGGAAGACCTTAACAAAGAAAAAATAGAGAATGGAGAATTAAGATTCAACATGTGAAGAGTTGATAAATTTATAAAGAAACTCAGAGACCATCTTGAACTTTCTAGAAGTCAGAGATAGGATCTTGTGGTTCAGATAAAACAAGATTCAGACAAAGACAATTCAGATCAGATGAAGCAACTTGAAGAAGAAAATGAAACTTTGAAACTTGAGAATGAAGCTATGACTAAATAAATTCAGTTACAAAAGGATGCTAAAAACAAGATTGAAGAAACCTTGAATAGTGCATTAGAACAAATGAAGAATGAGGCTGACAACTACAAGAACAAGTATCTAGAACTAGAGAAATACAATCAGACTATAAAAGGTGAACTTGTTGAGGCAAAGAAACACATTGAGAAACTTCACACTAGCAGTGATTTGATCGATGAACAAAGAGATAGATAGAAACCTAAAGGTGATATGACTGGTATTGGCTTCAATGAAGGTGAATTCTCAAAGAAACAAGAAGAGAAATCTGATGCAAAGATTGATGTTCAAAAACCTACTATTGAAGAACCTAGAGAGAAGATCAGACCTTTCAAAGGTAGATTCTTTGGTTGTAACAAGTTTGGACAAATGAAAAGAGATTGCAGAGGTAATGCCCCTTTTAAGACCTTTTCTGGTTATTTTTTTAAGTCTAATCGATATGGGCACAAGAAAGAAGAATGCAAGAAACCTAATCAATTTGGATATAAACAAGAAAATGGAAGAGAACCTATAGTAAAACTTACATGCTAAAAATGTAATAACATTGGACACATTACAAATTATTTTAAGTTGAAAATAAATTAGGAAATAAGACCTCTTATATGTTACAAATGCAATAATCGAGGTCATATAGCAAATTTTTGTAGGTATAATGGAGTAAACAACAGAAGAGTACCACCTCCTATGAATACACAAAAGAATGGAAGTGATATTGGTAAGAGTGTTGTAGATATAAAGAATTATTTTGACAGTTGTTTTAAGAAAGAAGAAGATAACAATAGTGGTAAGATATGGAAGATCAAAGAAACAAGTGAGACATTGGTTCAAGGAGAGACAGTAGATGCTACTAGATCTTCGCCTGATGGTAGTAAAGCAGAATTGACCTAATTGGCCAACCATGGCCTTAGGGGGAGCATTGGATAAATACATTAGAATATATCCCACACTATATCTTTTGGATTGAGCTCATGTGATCTTAAGTATGAACATGTTCGATATCATGGAGTATACAATTAAGAGCGCAACATTAGCAGATGCATATATTTTGATCGCGAGATCTACAGCCGACTGGGAAGTATTGGGTAAAGTGAACTTTTATAAATTAAACATTATATAAAGTACCATATGAAAATCTATTTCCTTATCATTTGACGAAGAGCGACCTAAGGAGATCAAAGAGCAGAGAGATTCAGTCTATCCTACATTTTCCTTGTGTGATCAATTGAAGCGAAAACTCAAAATTTAGTGTGGAAGAGGTATTTACATCATCTAATTATGGATGCACCTATTATTTATGATGTTGTAGATCGACCTAAGTATAATTTCAAGAAACATCCATTCAAGTCTTGTGAAGAAGACCCCGAAGGAGCATTTTATCGAACACCCTACGGATTTTTACACATAGAAGATATTAGGGCTTACATTCATTGTAAATATGATATACTAGGTATTGATGAAATTTCTACTGAGATGGAGTATATGACTGACAAAGGAATTATGAGAGATGAATACAAACATATTGATCAATTGAGCATCATGAAAATTATGGATTTGTATGAATTCAACAAAGAAGAATAGTTTAAGATATTTTTGAGAAGAGTACATGATCAGTTCATTTGGATAGGCGAGCAACCTGTGAAGATTTGCAGTGATATAATTTATGAGATTACTAGATTGGACAATACTGGAATCATTCATGTTGCAAAAAAACATGTGAAGAATAATTTCAAAACCCTAACACACTCAAAATGGGACAGGCGAGCAATGACTGTCAATGACATCTTTCAACAAGATGTGAGACTAATTTATATGATACTTGGCTATAAATTCTACTACAGCAGTAGACCTAATTCAGTATCAGCAGGATTTATCATGATGGCATGGAGAATGGTGAAAGAAAATGTCAAGTATAGCCTATGCAATGTGTTAGCACAACAATTTTTGGAGAATGTAAAATTGATAAACAAACACAGATCGAAGACCTTCGGATTTGGCTCACTATTGGTACATATGTTCATACACATTGAACATAGATTCCCAGGCATGTACCCTAGTGGTTGGAAACCTATGATACCTACTGGTATTCAGATTTCATAGAGCTACAGAAGGTATAACAAGACACGGGTTGATGGTTAATTATTTGGCATGATCAAAATCCTTCAGAGGCAGATGAAAGATAGTTACAGGATACTTGATGACATAGTTTAGAAGTACAAGGATACAATTTGTTTCATGGTTGAAATTGATTGTGTATGCTTTGAGGTAGTCACACCAAGGAATAAATGGTGTTATCCTATGGGATATGAGGTAAGTTCATAAGTACTTACTATGCAAGTTGAACATGTTCTTGCATCCGAGATTGATACATCTGAAGAAAGATTGGGAACCCATGAGGAGAAATCTGCTAAGGTAAGAGAGGAACAGACCAGAGGACTGAGGAAAAGGAAAATTGATAGCATTGTACATGAATGTGGTGTTAAGGAAAGATTGATAGAGGAAGAGTTGAGGGAAGTAAAAAGGAAAATGGCAGAGCGCTCTTCTGGATTGGCGGGTGCTAGTACTTCAACCCTTCAACATCCTGAAGTTATGATGACAACTGTTGTACCTACTGCAGACATTAATGTAGACACATCCTCTTCACCACAGCAGATATCACAAGCTGAAAAGATTCCTCCTAGAGTAAGAACTAGATCTAGAAGACAAACACCAACTAAGGAACCAAGCACTGTGAGAGAAGAGAAGAAAACTGAAAGTGAGAAACACATATGGAAGCTTGACTTGAAGATGATTGAGAAGAGAGCTATAGAGAAGGGTAAGTTAGTTTCTATAAAAAAATACTATGACAAGTATGAGGAGATAGATAAACTCAAGATTGAAGATATTGTAGTTAATCATTTACTTGTTTTCAAGAAGACTCTATTGGAAATTAAGGGCAGTATACCTAAAGAATTATATGGGAGATTGAAAACAAGGAATGAGTTAGCATAGATTGAGGATGAAACAATCAGAAATCAAGAAATTAACAATATGCTACATGTGATATCTATACAAGAAAGGGAGAAAACATTCAAAGAATTGAAACCTTTATTGAGAACAAAGATTAGATTACTAAAAATTATGGCAAGAAAGTATGATAAAATCATTGAAGAGACTCAGAAAGAACTGGATAAAATATTAATGAACACTACTCCTAAGAAGACTCCACTTCCTAAAACTACTTTTCCAACATCCTTAGGAATGGGAGAAAGTTTGAAACTAGCTGAGGCAAGTGCTGAGAAGAGCGAAGTTGGTACACAACCAGATTTCTATGTTTCTGGTGCACCTGTGTCACTTGACACCTCTAATGATGAGAAGGACCCATTTGCAGGAAGTATGGACAACACAATTGCTGAGGAAGCAGAGAAAAAAGAGGAAGAAGAATAGAAGAAAGTGATGACATTATTTTTCCATTAGTATACTCAGTGAAAAACATTAACAAAGCATTACCGGTAGACAACAAGCATTACCAGTGAACCACAAGCAGTATCGATGAAATGCAAGCATACCTGAAAGAACAAATATTTTGAGAAAAATACTAAGTACAAAAGTGACAAGCATCACTGGCGACCACAAGCATCACCGGTGACATAGTTTTCAGAACTAACCCGACAGGAACAGAAAAGGCATACCCAATGACAAGTTCAAGAAAGGAACACCGACGACAAAGAAAATTGACCATCAGAACCGACAGACAGATTAAGAACCCGCAAATTGTGGATCTGATTCTACACGATGGATAAAGCAAGGTAATTCTATTTATAGAGTTTTATTTTGTTTTAAATCAGAATTTGATGGTCATGCAAGCTTTATGTAAATGCTTTAAAGCATCCTAACTAATCTAAAGCATATCTAACTAAAGATCAAGGTCAAGTTGTATACCTTGGATCTAGAGTTAACTTGCGATGCATGAATCAAGAATTGAACCTAAAATAGTATAAATAGATGTTCACACTCAATTATGAGTAACATGAATTCTTATTATTGATAGCCACAAAGAGCATCTAAGAGCAGAAGGCAGAATTCATGAAAAGATCATAAAGAGAGTACACATGTTATCAAGAACACACAGAGGCTACCGACGAGCAGATAAAGGTATTATTCAATCATGAAAGGATGATTACTAATATGTATGAAGCTTTATAGGATCTATTATCAGCAATGGAAGATTGCATTTATCATCAGATCAAAGACTTATGTAGTTGCATTCTAACAAGTGCATCACATCTAAAATCCTTTTGTAGAAGGTGGACTTAACCGTTCTTTCCAAATCTCTTAATAGAGTGTACACTTAACCATGTTTCTAAAGCTTCAAACGAAGTAGATATTAATAGGTATCCACTGTAATACTCCTAACATGGTAGGTCATCAGAAGTGACCAATTGTAAGCCTTAACTGGCCCCTTCTTATATGCAGATAGTGAAGTTTGTGAGTAACAATCCCCACCATAGTTTTTACTTCCTTAACAGGATTTTTCTGCGATATCATATATTTTGTCATGTGTTATCTATTTTCATGAATTTTTCTGTTATGGTTACATACTAAAAATAATGTATGATATGATTACATATGCATAAAGAAAGATGAACAATTAGATAAGATAAATTACAAACTGATGACTAAGGGTTAATGGGCTAACCAAGAAAATTTTTAGAGGTACTGATTCACCCCTCCCCTCTCAGTACATCATCTCAATATAGTTCCAACAATTGGTATCAGAGCTAAGTCTCTCTCTTGAAAAGCTTAAAGACTTGAGAGAAAATATCAGAGCAATGGACAAGTTCAAACTGGAGATGACTATTGAGAATGAGAAGTTACAAATGCAAATAAACTATGAGCAATATAAGGAGGTGAAGATAAAGCTGAGAAAACTTCTTGATGAAAGACAAATTATGGAAACCAGGCTGAATGAGAAAGACTAAAAAGAAATGGAAATACAAGAGTACTTTGAAATAGCTGAATCATCATTGAGAAAATCTTCAAACGCATCAGTTGAAGAAATTACAAGTATGCAAGAGATCAATCTATATCTGACAGATCAGATCAAGATTCTGCAAATTGGTCAAGAGACTCAAATGGTAAAAATGATTGATGTTATGAACAATGCAAGAAAATCTGAAAATGAAAGAACACTAGCTATTGATGATAGGAGGAAAATTATAGAGAAACTACAAGAGAAAGAATCAGAAATTCTAAGACACACTGAGCATCACCACGAGGTTACCAACCAGATTATTCTTATGATTCAAGAAGCAAACAGATTAAATATAGAACTCATTGATAGAGTACAAAACATAGGTGAGCTAAGAGAAGAGAATGAGAAATTGAAGCATTTAATCAAAGTCCAGAATCAACTAAATGAATTGATCAAAAAGGCTGAGGATAGCAACCGAAGGATGGAAGATTTTCTTGATAGACAAAGAAGAGTCAACAACTACATAGGATTAGGATACAATGAGAATGGAGAATCCTCTAATCAATATAATAAGAGGAATGCTTTCACAAACCCAAGATCCAAGAAGCTGTCATGCAATCACTGTGGAAAACCAGGCCACACCTCAAACATCTGCAGAAGCAAAATGAAAGGTATTTCTCAAGCACAATCTACTTT
>MU226470.1:842178-858864 GCA_018584345.1 Thuja plicata
GATAGAGGAATACAAAGAAGATATTTGTTTTATGGTGGATACAGATTTCACCTACATTCAAGCTGTAGTTCCTAGGAAATCATGGCTTGAAAAGCTTGATTATGAAATTAAAATAGGATTAGCAACAAAATGCATTCAGGCATTATTAAATGAACCCGTTGACAACAAACAACTGAGATTTGGTACCTATGAGGAAGCCAAACTAAAGATTAAATCAACTCTTGTTGTTAACAAGGTTGTAAAGAAGTCTAAAAGAATGGTAAAGAATCTGAAGAAGAAATTGAAAATATCCTCTGATGGAGAAGAAGAAGAAGAAGAAGAAGGCAAGGAGGAACAACAAAGTAAGGAGGAAGACATCGAGGAATAGCTTCCCATTGGTGAAACAGTAGAGCAACAAGAATCGGAGGAAGAGAAGTCTGATTCACCACCTCCTCCTCCACCTAAAAAGGCTAGAACTAGAAGCGAAACAACATAAGATGCTATTCCCTCTCCCATGGTAAAAGGGAAGGTGTAAAAGAGGCAACCTACACCTAAAAAGGCTAAACAACCAGCTAGGGAACCTGAAAAGAGGAGAAAGTATGTTCAGATTGATGAAGAATTAGAAGATTCAACAATGGATGAACCTGACACTGTCAAACTAGAAAAGGAAAAATCAAAGGTTACATCTCCATCTGATGACATTGATAGCATATGTAAGTACATTTCTAAAGCTGCATCTATTGGACATCCAAAAATTAGGAAATGGTTACAGTGGGATACAGTAGAAAAAAATAAGATTGAATATGCACTCATTGCTAAGATGTACAGACACTATTATGTCCCACTGCACTTCACTTCACATGATGTTCCACAAGAAATTTTGGATAAGATATCCTCTCGATTCACTTCTACACTCCATAAGGAGAAGAGGATAAGAGAAAGAGTACTAGTCTCTCTTATGCCTCCTAAATCAACAAAAGAGGAAATCAATGAAGTCATGGAGAAATATACAAATAAATTCTCACCAAAACTGAGAGCTTAAAAATTTCTTAAAGGAAAGCTTATAGAGCTAGAAGAAGACACTCACAAAATATGGAGTGGAATACTAAAACCTGATGAGGAAAGCAGTCCTGAAAAGGAATCTATCAACACAACAGGTAACTCAACAGTTGAGTTGGAGAGTGAAGAGATGCAGATCATAGGCCAAAAACAAACAGATATTATAGATGAAGATTGGTCAAAGGATGGTAAAGAAGATCAAGTATCTGAAAGCCCCATCCACATTAACTTAGAGGATGAAGAAGTTTCCAAAGAGGAACTTTCAATAAAGAGCAACTTAGATGTTGATATGAATGATGATTCATGGTTAGACAACATTGTCAACACCATTATAGGAAAAGACCCTGCAGCAGAGATCAAAAAAGATGAAGACATCAATGCTACTGCAGAGGGTAATGCCAACGAACATGACATAGATATTGACACTACAACTATCAATACGTCAACAAATATGCATATATTAATAGATGCTATTGATATACAGTCAAGCCAGGATAAATCATCTAAGAAAGATGATGACATACCCAAGGATATGGGTACCTATGAAAACCAAGGTGCATCCAATACTCCTAAGGATATAGACACTGAAATGAAAAATGCAACTGATGAGCGGCAAGATGTATCAAAAGAACAACAGCAAGAGGTAGATAAAACAACAAAGGATACATTGAAAAAGGTTGAAGGGAAAGACAAGAGTGACGAAGTTAAGAGAAATGAGGAAATTAAACAAAAAGAAGATTCCTTTGTTGAAACACCCAAGGTACGTGAGGAGATGTCTTCACCAAACCGGCCGGTGAACACTCAATAGGTACAAAAGGATGCCTCATCCTCTCAACACTCATCTACTAAATCAACTCAGTCACAAGCCTTACAAATGGTGGTACATCAATCTGCCAACCAGCCAAAGAAGAAGAAAAAGAAAACAGTAAAGAAGGATATATTGGTTGTAACACTTGATGAGGTCATTAAAGTTCCAAACTGGGACATTACCACTTTGGACAGTGACAAACTTCAAGAGTTTGGAGTGCTCTATCAGAAGAAAGCCATACAGAAGAAGATGATCCAAGAACACAGAGAAAATATGGCACTTGACAAGGCTAAAGAGATACTCCACCAACTAGTTCCTGAAGTGAAAATTGATGAAAATACTTCAGTTAAGGAAAAAATTGTTGTTCTTACCGATGCTATTACAGAGCAAGGGATAGAGGCCGACCAAGCAATGGAAAAGAAAGCAGAGAAGAAATATCAATTCAAGTTAATTGATAAAATCAGCCAAGAAATGACATTGAACAAGTTCAAGCTCTCAGAACTCAGTGATGAATTGGAGCCAATGATTGCTGAAGCAATCACCTTAGTTCAAAAGATGTGCACACTTGATAAATTTGCAAAAGAGAACAGTGACAAACTTGCAAGAATTGACTCAAATGTCACAAAGAGTGCACAAAGCCTAACCTCACAAGCCGATAGCATAAATGCACATCATGACACGGTCATTGAGGCAAATAGACTTAGAAAAGAAATATGGGATGCTGAGACTCAATTCAGAGGTGAGATCACTGAACTACAAGTACATATTCTACCAAATCTTACAATTCTGCAGCAACATATTTCTGAAGCAAGAAATCTGATAGCAACCCCGGAGATGTCTAAGTAGACAACATCTATGATATACATGTATGGATTTCACTAGAGAACATGGCTCTAGAAATGTTGAAGGAGAAATGGTAAAAGATGATGGAGGATATCAAGTCCTCACATTCCCACCTTTTTGAAAATTTGCAAGTGCCTTTTCCTTTAGATTCAAAAAAGGAGGAAAGGAAAGAAAAGGTATATAGTTATGTACAATACATATATCAAAAAAAAAAAAGGAAAATAAAGGATATGTATATATACTTACACTTACTAGCATATACATAGGGGGAGTCATTCAAATGACTAAGGAAGAAGTATACATAGGTGTACATACTAATACACTCAGTATGTTGCACATATCATGTTTTTGATACTAATGTCAAAGGGGGAGATTGATGACATTATTTTTCCATTAGTATACTCAGTGAAAAACATTGACAAAGAATTACCGGTAGACATCAAGCATTACCATTGAACCACAAGCAGTATCGGTGAAATGCAAGCATACCTGACAGAACAAAGATTTTGAGAAAAATACTAAGTATAAAAGTGACAAGCATCACTGGCGACCACAAGCATCACCGACAACCACAAGCATCACCAGTGACACAATTTTTAGAATTACCATCAGAACTGACAGACAGATCAAGAACCCACAAATTGTGGATCTAATTCTACATGACAGATAAAGCAATGTAATTCTATTTATAGAGTTTTATTTTGTTTTAAATCAGAATTTGATGGTCATGCAAGCTTTATGTAAATTCTTTAAAGCATCCTAACAGATCTAAAGCATATCTAACTAAAGATCAAGGTCAAGTTGTATACCTTGAATCTAGAGTTAACTTGCGATGCATGAATCAAGAATTGAACCTAAAATAGTATAAATAGATGTTCATACTCAATTGTGAGTAACATGAATTCTTATTATTGATAGCCAGGAAAGAGCATCTAAGAGCATAAGGAAGAATTCATGCAAAGATCATAAACAGAGTACATCAGTTATCAAGAACACACAGAGGCTACCGACGAGTAGATAAAGGTATTATTCAATCATGAAAGGATGATTACTAATATGTATGAAGCTTTATAGGATCAAAGACTTATGTAGTTGAATTCTAACAAGTGCATCACATCTAAAATCCTTTTGTAGAAGGTGGACTTAACCGTTCTTTCCATATCTCTTAACAGAGTGCACACTTAACAGTGTTGCTAAACCTTCAAATGAAGTAGATCTTAATAGGTCTCCACTTTAATACTCCTAACAGGGTAGGTCATCAGAAGTGACCAATTGTAAGCCTTAACCGGCCCCTTCTTATCTACAGATAGTGAAGTTTGTGGGTAACAATCCCCAGTGCATTTTTTACTTCCTTAACATGAGTTTCCTGTGATATCATATCTTGTTTCATGTGTTATCTATTTTCATGAATGTTTCTGTTATGGTTACATACTAAAAAGAATGTATGATATGATTACATATGCATAAAGAAAGATGTATAGTTAGATAAGATAAATTAAAAACTAATGACTAAGGGTTAATGGGATAACCAAGAAAAGTTTTAGAGGTACTGATTCACCCCTCCCCTCTCAGTACATCATCTCAATATAGTTCCAACAAAAAGAATAGAGTGAAGCAATACATGATGAAGGATAGAAAGAACATGAAGAAAAAGATGAAACAAAAACTGAGGTAAACACATCTTATATCTCATTATTGGAAAGGAAAGACAATACAATAGATGTTGATGTTGATTGCATGGATGAAGATGAGCTAGTAAAATTGGATTTTACTACACTTACTAAAGCCAAGGAAAGATTAGAGCAAAAAGTTGACAAAAAGGCTAAGGTAATAACCAGAGCAATTGATACTATGAACAAATTGCTTCTAGTACCTATTTTTTTCCAACACAGAGATGATATTAAAAACCTAAAGATAATACTTGATGAATTTGATAGTTATTATGAGATTTTGATAAAGATTGCAAAGGAGAACGCAGAAAAGAACTACTCGGAGAAGAAGCTATCCGAAGTTTTCAATTCTATCTCATGGGACTTGAGCATTTTGAAAACTACTACTGCAAATGCTAAGAGTTGCATTGCACATGGAAGGAGGCTATTTAGTTACTGTATGAATCCTATCAGGCATGTTTAGAACATTGAAGACATTATTTCCAAGGATAGGTAAACTTTGAACAGTATGATGGACAATTGTGAAACCTCTTCACAATCTATAACAAAAGTGGACAAGGAAGTAACAAGAATTTTGGAAAAACTAGATGTATTGGATATTGAGAAAGGGAGAGTACTGACCAGATTCAATTTTCTGAAGAGTCTAATCACTCCTAAGCTATCTATAATTGATGCACACTTATCAGACATGGAGAAGACTGTAGATTCATTGACTAACTCTATGCCTATAGAGTTGAAATAAGAGGATACTGCATCATTTTCATTGAATGTACTAATTCATGTTAGTCAATTATTGCTTAAGTCATGGAGTACTAAAGTGAAGATCTTGGAAGATTCCTTTCAAGATATTTTGAAACTGGTGAGAAAGCACTAATTTTATTACTTTGTATGCACCTTTGTCATTGTTGTCAAAGGGGGAGAAGAGAAGAAAAATGAATGGGAGAAGAGAGAATAGATAAATTAATAAGGAGAAGGTGAAGATATTGTATAAGGGAAGAAGAGAAAAACAAAATAGAGAAAGAATGAGAGACAGTTTTGTTTTGTTGAAACACTGAGTCATTTTTTTTGTTAACTGTTGCCATCAATACCAAAGGGAGAGATTGTTGGAAAGTGATCTATTTTGTGTATTATGATTCACTTTTGGTTATCATTTATGGAAACACATCTAGGTTATAGATCGATTCCTGTAAAGTTAAGTTTTGGTACAGAAGCAGAGATACAAAGGTATTTTGGGTATCAAAGATCAATATCGATGAAATAAGGAAAGAGAGATTAGAGGAAGATATTATGGGGTATATGTGACCTCCACCTAAGATTGATTTTGTTTTGGTAATGTTTACAACAATTTAGAGAGATTTAAAGATAGACAGACAACAACAAAACAGTGATATAGAGCAGCTGGACAGAAGCGATGATTCAGAGAGTATGACGTGGACTCCCAACAATCAAAGTTGGATTATGATTGTTTATAACCTATAATTTTATTATGTAAGAGCACCAACTAGGCATTTGATATTTTTTTTATTAAATGTATTTTGTATTGAGAGCCGACTATGTAATATTCATATTGAGAGTCGACTTGGTAAAGAGAAAAGATATATATATATATAGAGATCTTTTTGTTGAGTGAATTATGATAGATGATTAGATGGATAATATGTTTTAAGGATATGTGAAAGGTAGAGTAGAGGATGAAAGAGATCATTGATGAGCTATGAACAGGAACTATCTAAGAATTGGGGATGCTTTTTTTTTCATTAGTGAGAACATTTTGTAACAGAATTACATTGTAAGAGTTGTAAACTCAGTTGGCCCCTAATAGAGTGTTGTATACATTTAACAGGGTTTTTATTCTTTTAACAAGTAAATGTACTATGTAATATTCAGCTCCTAATAGGGCTAGGTCTCCTAACAGGGACACTATACTTTAGTGCATTCTTGTGGGTACCATCCCCACCGGGGATTTCCCTTGGCCAGGGTTTCCTCAACAACAAATTATGGTGTTATGAGTACTGTGTTATTTTCTTATGTTCTTTTATTTTCTGCAAGCATATGGTTAATTTTTAATTGGTGTAAAAGTTTTAATAAGTGTTGTAATATTGATTCACCCCCCTCTCAGTATTACCCAATCCTAACAGACACTCCTCTCAAGGTTAGTATAGGAAGTTGTTCTACTACCTTTATTTCCATACAAGAAGTATCAGAGCCTGATCACCTTTGGTTTTAGTTGTGGTGTGTTCACTTTTTTTGAATTAATCAATATTTGAGTGGGAGATAGTCTAGGGGATACTTTTTGATCTTGTTGTAGGAATTTTTAAATGGAAATTTCTTCAGGGAGAATAGAGTTGTAGAACATTATTCAAAATAATTTTGATACGTGGAAGTTTGAAATGGAATATTTGTTAATAAATAGAGGTCTATGGGATGCAGTTGATAAGAATGTCATGAGACCTATTGATCTGGATGAGTTTAAAAATGTGATGTTATAGGTTGTTAAGCCAAGGGTCTAATCAAATTGTGTCTTGCAAACTCTTTTTTAATTGATTTCCTTGAAATCCTTTACAAGGAAGCTATGTAAGAAGCTTAGCGAGATGTATAAAACCAAATCTTAAGTAAATAAGATTTCCTTGAGGAAGAAACTATATTCATTGAGAATGGAGGAGGGTGGAAAAATTATAGACCACCTAAAAGAGTTCAATATGTTTATGTCTCATTGGGTGTCCATTGGTGATAATATGGATGAGGAGGAGAAATGTCAAATCTCACTTTTTTCTTTGCCTAATTCATGGGAATCTCTTCTTATGGCCACCGGGTAATTCTATTATTTTGAAGTCTAAAGATGTGGTGGGTTCTTTTCTTTCTAAAGAGATGAGGAGGTAGGTATCCATCAATGTGAAGGAGGCCCTAGTTGTCCATGGAAGTCCTAAGGAAAAAGGAAAGAAGAGTAAGAAGTGTAATAAATCCAAATCCAAGGGGAGATCCTATTCTCCTGTAAATTCCATAGTTATTTTTGGAATTATGGTAAGCCTATGCACATCTCTAAGGACTTCAAAGAAGAAAAAGAAGAATTCTCATTCCAATTTTGTGTCCAAGAAGTAAGATGGTGATTCTTTAATTAAAAAAATTTCTACTCATGCATGTGATTATGCATGGTTAATTGACTCAAGTGCATCTTTTCATATGACCTCTACTAAATATTGGTTTCTTGGATATGAGTAATTTGATGGAGGTAAGGTGTACTTGAGTGATAATTTTTGTTTAATTATTTTTGGTCATGGTAAAGATAGTATCATGTTTAGAATAAGAAGGATTAATGGTGTGTTGCATCTCCGTGTTCTAATATAAAAACATTATATGTAAGAATACTAATAGATCTGGCTATGCGGGTAGTCTTTTCTGATGCAAGATGCAAAATGGTGAGAGGTCCTATGGTGGTTGCTAAAGGTTTTAGAATTGACACATTGTATAAGCTATATACATATACTACTGAGTGTAATAATACCTTTGTGAAGACCAAATCTATGGATACTTCATTGGAAAAAGTGAGGGTTTCACCTTTAACAGATGCTCATGGATTTTAGGTACCTAAGGGTTCTTTTTCTTCTGAATCAAAATTACTTGCATATAAGACTATGTTATGACACTAGATACTTGGTCATTGGAGAGAAGGGTCTAAGGACCTTGAAAAATAAAAACCTTGTTGAAGTTTTGAATGATTGCAATCTTTATTTTGATTTATGTAAGTATTACATTTATGGAAAACAAAAGTGTGTTCAATTTCACATGAGTTCTCATCAATATTGTGGTGTGTTGGATCTTATTCATTCTAATATGTTTGGTATTGTGGGTGTTTATTCCATTAGAAAATCTACATATTATGTTTCTTTTATTGAAGATTAAAGTAGGACATGGGTATATTTAATAAAGAGTAAAATTGATGTTTTTAGTTTGTTTAAAAAATTTACAAAAATGGTTGAATTATAGACTGTAAGTAAAATAAAATGTTTGAGGACTGATAATGGTAGTGAGTTTTTCTTTAATCATTTTAATATATTTTGTAAATATTGTGGCATTCATAGATATAATAAAACTACGTAATATATCCACAATGTAAAATGGAGTTGTAGATTGGATAAACAAGATGTTGATGGAGAAGGCTAGGAGAATGTTTAGTGGTTGTGACCTAGAACAAATTTTTTGGGATGAATTTGTTTCCACTCCTTGCTACTTGATAAGAAAGTCTCCTACATATTCTCTTATTGATAAAATTCCTTTGAGGCATGGTTGGGTAATAGGCCTTCATTAAGACATCGTAGAGTTTTTGGCTATGACCATATGCACATGTACCAAAGGAGAAGTGAACAAACTTGGAGAAAAAGGTTGTGAAATGCATCTTCATAAGATATAATTATGGCGTGAAAGGAAACAAGCTTTAGTACCCTGGATGCATAGAAGGTGATACATAGTAGAAGTATTATTTTTAGATAAAGTAACCCTCCTTTTGTTACATTACAACGAAAACAAACCAAAAAGGTAGATGTGATTAAAATACCTTCTACACCTAAGAAATTTGAATTGATACCCTAGATAGACAAGAAGTTGAGGAGAGCTCATCTGTCTTTGAATCTTCAACAGAGGAGAAAGAACCTCCAACTCAGCATGTTTGAAGTTTTACAAGGTACAAACAACCACCTAAAAGGTACTCACCTAATGATTGGAGATGTTTTTTTCTTTGAATATGAGAGTGGGTGAACCTAAATTTATAGAAGAGGCATTATGTATGAATGATACAAAATCTAGAAAAATTATGTGGATGAAGAAATGGTAACTTTGAAAAATAATGATACATAGGATCTTGTATCATTGTGTGAAGAACAAAATCCTGTTGGTTGTAAGTGGGTGTTCAAGTAAAAGATTGGTTTAGATGGAAGCATTGATAAGTATAAAGTAGGGTATGTTGCAAAAGGTTACTCTCGGGTAGAGGGTTTTTATTATGGTGAGACATTTTCTCTCGTTGAAAAAATGACATCCATTAGATTTTTCATTTCTATTGTTGCCTCTTATTATTTAGAGGTTGAGAAAATGGATATGAAAATGTATTTCCTTCATGGTGATTTGGACAAGGATATTTATATGACACGGGCAGAGAACTTTGTGGTAAAAGGTAAAAGTAACTTGGTTTGTAAATTTAAGAAATACTTGTACAGACTCAAGAAGAGTCGTGCGATGTGGTCCCATAAATTGGGTGCACAAGTGTTGAGTTTTGGGTTTGAGTATTCTAAATCACATAAATGTGTTTATTATAAATATGATTATGGTTATTTTTTGTACATTGCATTATGTTTGATGATATTTTATTCATTGGTAAAGGAAAACTTATGGTTTTATAACTAAAGTCTCAGCTTGCTACTAAATTTGAAATGAAAGATCTTGATACAAAAAATGCATTCTTGGGATGGAAATTAGAAGAGATAGAGTGAATACATTTCTATGGCTAGGCCATAGTAAGTATGTAAAATTAGAGTTATAAAGGTCTAATATGCATGATTCAAGACAATTGTGTGTTCCTTTTATAGTTGGACAAAAGTTGTATATTTCATATTGTCTCGCATCCTCATCAAAGTTGGAAGACATGAGTAGAGTACCTTACCAGAGTGTAGTTGAAATTTTGATGTATGCTATCATATACACTAGACTATACCTTGCCCAAGAATTGAGATTTCTCTTCAAATATATGTCTAATCCTAGTAAAGTTCATTGGGATGCAATTAGAAGAGTCTTCATATATTTGAAGGGTACCTCAAAGTATTTTTTGTGTTATCATGGTAATATGATAGGAGACAATATTTTCCTTGATATTTGTGGTTATGTGGATTTATATTAGACAAGTAATATTGATAGTAGAAGATCCATTGGTGCTTATGTGCCTACCTTATTTGGTACTAAAATCAACTTTATGAGTAAGTCATAGGTTTTTGTTGCTTGATCCACTAATAAAGTTGAGTATATGGCAGCTAGTCATGCTTGAAATAATTCATTTTGATTAATATGATATGTTTAGATATTGGAATAAAACAAGGAGTAGTGACAATTTATTATGATAGTTAGAGCATGATCTGTCTATCTAAGAACCTAACTTTTCATGCCAAGACCAAGAACATTAATGTTCAGTATCATTTTGTCACATATCTGGTCGAGGATGAAAGGGTAAGTTGGTTAAGGTAGAGATTTTGATGAATGTTCCATATTGATTAATTAAGGCTATGAGCACAAATAATTTCTAATGATGTTCGAAGTCTATGGGCCTTATGTCCCCTAGAAATTTAACTATGGAGTAAATACGCTTGTTTCTCTACAAGGTGTTCAAAAAGTGTGAGATTATTAGGAAAATGTGTCTCAACCTTGCATTTACATACAATTACTATTTATAGTAATTTTATATTTGAGCACGTGTTTCCCCTAAACTTTCTGTAAAGGTTTGAATGGCATAGATAAGCATGCCAGTAAATTTTTATTGCAATATCATTTCTAAATTTGAAGATTTTAAAGTTTCCATTTTTTAAGTTGTTAAAGAAATTTTACAAATTTAATTTTGGAGGCTTTACAGGCTCTGAAATGGCCCGAGAGTGTTGGTAACTGGTGTAGCAAGTTTGTTAGGATTATGTGTTTAGTCTTATCATTGATTTCAACATAATGTGTGTATTGATATCAACCCAATGAAGATGTGTATGGCCTCAGTATTGTACCTGATGTAGAGAAGTGTTTGGTTTTTTTATGTGCCTGGTTATGGGAAGCTAAAATATGCAGGAGAAAGCATTTGAAGTTTAATATGAAAGAAATAATAATTGAATTTTGGTATTGGATGATTAGATGTTGTTATGATGTTTAGTGATGATGAGAAGTTAGTATGTTGTACATTTGGAAGGTGACAAGAATGAGAATATATTGTATACATGAAAGAGTGTCTAAAATCCTTATGGGAGAATTATCTGCATTGCTCCGCATAAGAATATGGTGACTTGAGGCTTTGGTGTTTTCATGTATGGTCTGTAAATTTTGCACTATCCTACTTTTAGGTCCACAGAATTCTAGAGGTTAGAGTTATATTTTTTTGTTTACTAACAATACAACTTTTGGGGTCAAATTTTGATGCCAATTTGCGACGATACTACCATTTGTGTGTATTTTTGTGTTCTTTTCCAAGTGCCCCTGATGTTTTCGTAATAAAGATGGTACCATCATAATTTTTACACCCACGTGATTATAAACAAAAAAAAAACAAGAAAGGCTCATTTCTAATTTTCGTGATCGCATACAGTTGTGCGTGAAGAGAACCCTAACTGTGGAAGATTGGAATCTTGGTATATGGAAGCCATGACTTGACATAGGCATTCAAGCTTTGTCTTCTCATTAACTCAATTTCATTTTGATGGCATTTTTTGATTTAATGACACAATATGAATGTTAATATAAGAATTGTTTACATATTTGCATTTGGAATTCTTGATGACCCACGAGCTTTGAGAGCTAGCGCATCGCTTCTATTACCTTCAAGGCATTGTGTGAAGTGTTTGATCTCTCTTTATTTGGTTTTCTATTGATATTCACTATGTGGTACTCCTCGTTTATGATCATTTCATGAGGAAATGTCTTGATGGCTCACGGGATGCAAGCTAGGGCATCATGCATTGTTTACGAGCTCACTGTTTAATACTGGCATTGTTTACATCTTTGCATTTGGAATTCTTGATGATCCACGAGATTTGAGAGCTAGGGAATTGTTTTTATTACCTTCAAGGTGTAACACCCCAAAATTGGCACCTAATAATCCAATCAATTTTAGTGCATTCCTTCAATTTTCTCATCTTTGAACTTCTATTGTAATAGGCAATTTCTTCTCCTTATTGACTTTAATTGACTTAGTCTCAAATGCAGAAAACCCAAATTTGCATAAATCTGACATTATATTTAATTCCTAAATTCTCAAAGTTTATTAGCTAAAAACCCCTATGATTAATTGATTTAATCCTAAAGTCTTAAGTGCTTTTAATTAAATCAATTCCACCCCCTTTAGCTAATATACATAAAAGGAATTGAAAGGTTATTTAATTATTGGGAGAATTATCCTCAAAAAGGAATTCCATAATTCTATATGAAAGGACACTTATGTGGCAATAATTCACCCTTTTATTTAATTAAACTTTGCATTTTTGTCTCAAAAGAGAATGAAGAGACAACTGTTTCTTTTCAAGAAACTCTTCACTCTCTTTCCATGGTTTTCTATAAATTGGACCTCTTTTTCTTCATTAGAGAGGATGATTTTTGAGAGCATCAAATCTATAGTCAATTTGCATTTAATTTATTTCATGCTTTAAGCTTAAAATTTGCATAATTAGGCTAGTTTCAATTGGAATTGAAGATGTATTGCTTTCATTTATGATTCACTTATATGTCTAACATTTCAATTTGATTCTCTCAAAGCTTTCTAGATTAATGGCAAGTTCAATTCTAGTTTAAAAGTAATTTCTTTTCTAGATTACAAGCATTTCATTCCTAGAATAAGAGTACTTGCTTTTCCTAAATTAATTGAATTTTGTTTCCATAGATCAATTGTAATTCAATTCTAGATCAATTATTTCTCAATTCATAGATTAATTGCATATCTTTTCATAGACTAGTTGGAATTTCAATTTCATAGAGTAATGGAAAATTTGTCTTTTCTTACATTCTAGAAATCCTCCATGTTAGCAATGGTCAGGTTGTTGGCTCTCGTTCTGAGGGTAAACTCAACATCCCCAACTGATTAGGAGGCAACAGGTCACTTCAATCGAGTTTACAAGATGAACAATTCATGTTCATTTTTGTGAATTGAACGATTGTATAATGACTATGTTGTGTTTGTGCCGAATTCAGAGGTCCACATTCAGAATATAACACAAGGCATTGTGTGAAGTGTTTTATCTCTCTTTATCTTTTTTCTGTTGATATTTGTTATGTGGTAATCCCCATTTTTCTTTCAGAAGTGTATGGCTTGACTATGCACATGCATAATTGTAGATGAGGATCAGTAGTAATAGGATGCCATTCATTTCTTAGATATTTTTGATCTAACCCCCATATCTCTTTTATTTGTAGGTTCTGGATCACACAAGAGCACATCGGATTCATACCTGGGTCAAAAATTCATCACTTCAGGCAATGTCTGGTACCCTTATTATTTATGTTCATCCTGTTATGTATGCCTGTACTCTTGCATATTCTTCTGAAAGTTGGCTATGCTCACGGCCTGTGTTAGCCCAGATGATTTTATCTTTTAGTTTCTTTCCTTGTATAGTATATACAAGTTATTTGGCATATATATACATGTAATCTTTAGATGCAGAAATTTCTTTTCCTTTACATGTATCTTTTCATGAAATGAACAAAAATTATACAAGATCATCTAATAATGAAAACTAGGGTACTGCAGTCACTCGTCTAGTAATTAGGTTACCAAATTGGAATGGGCATGAAAAATATGGTAACAAGAACCAATACTAAGGATTTAACATAAGTCTAAAATTCCCCAAACCTATTGTTCTATGTGTCTTTATTGCCTTCATAATTTTGGTTCAACTCCTATAGGATGCCCAATCCTAGAGGCCAAGGAAAGTACCTGAGAGCACTTGAAAAAAAGATGAATGAAACCATTATCCTTATGTGGGTAGACCCATATAAGTGTTCTTCCTTTGCATCACAACTCCTACTTGAGGATCCATAATCATGCATTTATGTTCAAGACTTATTATTACCTTGGTCTTTTTGAATCTTAGGATGATATCTCAATTGGGAAAGGTAAACCAAAACCTTTCATAGACCAATCACAACCAATGCATGTGGGTGTTCTTCTATTGTTCAATTATACTCATAAAATATATGTAGAGTTATAAAATTTCAAGCCTTGAAATTCTATAACATAGTTCCTTAGCATAGTTTAATATTCTAAGGAACTATATTCAATGTCAAATGTGTTATCAAGAAAAAATGTTTCACATCTCGAACCTCACAAGATAGTCAAGATAGAATTCTATCAAAATAGAATGGCAGTGGTGATTCAATGCATCTACAGCCTCAACAACATGACAACATTGATCCAACAACAACAAATATGTTAGAAATGGAAATCTCACGGTCTCAATGAAATAAACAGTGTATAAAACAATATATTGTATAACCTATCATATTATTAGTACTTCATCTATATTAATTATTAAGATTTTATGGATTTGATTGTGTAGTAATTTTTTTGCATCGATGTTTCAAATCACACTCTGTGATCCATCATCAAGATGAGCAATAAGAGAGCACAAGAAAAAATGAATAAAGTTGGAGACCTAAGAAAGTTAAAAGAGAGGAAGAGGTGGAAGGAATAATCCTTATGATGGATCATAGCATGTGATTTGAATGTCAATGCAAAAAATTTACAACACAATCAAATCCAGAAACTCTTAATAATTATTTTCGTGGATTGTGGAAATCTCTTCTCTTTGATTCATCTATAGTTTAAATTAATGTATGTTTCTTTTGCACACTTTTGTGGGGACACCTCAGTAGGATTTGTCTAGGATGCTAATTTCTAAATGCAAAGAAAATTTAAAATACATGTCATATGAATACCATCACAACAAATAATAGTTTCTTAATGCTTGAAAATATTAAGATACATTTCATTAAAATACCATCAAAACAAAGAAAAAAAGGCATGTGAAAAATATTGACCCAACACTATTGGAAAATAATAGAGGAAAGAATAGCCCAAGCTCAGCAACACATTAAAACTAAAAGGTGGAGACAAGCTAGTAGATCTGTTTGTCGGTCGCCAAATAGATAGCCTTAACAAAAAAATAAACTAGTCATGGAAAATATTTAGTTATTAAAAAATCACTAGAACAACAGAAACACCATATATTTTGTAATTTTATCTATAATATTAATAAGATCATGTGTTTTTATTTTTCAAACAAATAAATCTCCTTCTTTCCCCAAAAAACAAAAAATAAAATAAAGCTCTTATTCTTCCAAAATAAGCAAAAAAAGGAAAAGAATTGGCTAGGGAAAATATGTAGTTTGGGTCCCATCATAAATGGTGATTTTAATATTAAATATGGGTATAAGGCCCTCTTTCTAATGGAGCAAAACACGACTAAAAAATAGGCATATATCCTATGTTGGAATAAATTGATTCTACCAAAGGCATGATGTTTCTCTTGGCCGGCAATTAGTAAAAGGAATCTGACTAGCAACCGCCTTCATAAATTCAATATCTCCCAACCTTTTCAGTGTGTGTTATATCAGGAATAAATTGAAAAATGTTGATCATTTCCTATTATTATGACCCTTTTCTCAAACTTGCTGGCAACATGTGGTGGGAAACTTGAACATCTCCATGCTATTTCTGAACAATTTATGGGATTTTTCCAATCATAGCCCATTCTTCATTCCAGATCTTTCTTCTCATGTATTTGGATCTATGCACAAGCTATGATTGTTTGGGCTATCTAGTGGGAATGTAACAAGAGAATCTTTAGAAATTATGCTTCACCAGTGGAATTTGTTTATAAAAAGTTGGAGCAATCCAATTCAGAGGTGGTTAATTTGCATGTTAAAGATAAAATTTGCAATTACAACTTCACAAATTGGGATCTTAATTTTCTTAAGTCATTGAATCTGATTCACACACCTCCATTTATGATCCCAAATAGTAGTAAATAGAAGGGAGATCATTCAAAAGTTAGATGGATTCCTCCTGATAATCATTCTTTAAAGTTAAATTTTGATGGCTCTGCATGAGGAGACCCTGACAAGTTTGGACATGGTATGTATCTTTGCAATAATAGGGGTATAGGTTTAGCATTTAAATGTATTTCTTTACCTGATGGGACCAATAATCTAGCTGAAGCATATGCCTTGTTTATGGTTTTGAGCTTGCTAGTAATATTAATATTAGGAAACTCCATATACACAACAGCAGCAAGCATGCAATGACAACAATAACATCTTATATATATATATATATATATATATATATATATATATATATAGATATATGTAACAAACAGAGCACCAACCAATCATATGGAAACCATGACTTGAGGTAGGAATTCGAGCTTTGTCTTCTCATTAAGTCAATTTCATTTTGATGGAATTTGTTGATTTAATGACACAATATGAATGTTAATACTGGCATTGTTTACATCTTTGCATTTGGAATGCTTGATGACCCGTGAGCTTTGAGAGCTAGAGCATCATTGCTATTACCTTCAAGGCATTGTGTGAAGTGTTTGATCT